>ML781968.1:857544-889571 GCA_009831015.1 Picea engelmannii | reverse complement strand
TACATCATCATCAAATAACATTTAAACATTCATAAAAGTTCATAAATTTTTAAAGTTTAAGTGTATCACTTAATAGTTTCACTGTGACTTAGAAAATAAAGTATATAGGCCTCAGGTAATCCTGGCTGTCTAAGTCAAAAGGTTGTGTTACATACACCCCACCTTCAAGAAACATGTTCTCAAGGTGATCAAAATAGTGAGGGATAGTCTCACCGTAGTGTCTCGGCGTCTTCCCAAGTAGTAGATCCTGGACTATACTTGTCCCACTGGACCTTAACTTGGTCTACCGGACGGTTCCTGAGCTATCGGACTCTATGGTCCAATATGCGTAACGGTTCTACCATGAGGGTTGTTGGACAACTAAGAGGGGGGGGGGTGAATCAGTTGTTACCGTGCTTAAACAATCATGCTTCTTTTGAACTCTTTGCAGAAACACTGAATGATGATCACATTAAAGCAGGGAAATAAACAATGGCACATTCAACATCAGTCACACATATATGAGAAACACAGAGACAAATATTTCCTGAGGAAACCCATACAGGGTAAAACCCTATTTTTTTATTTATATGATAAGTAATAGTTACATTCTTTACATTATCATACATATGAGCACCAACTCATTATGAGGCTACAACCTCAGTTTGCAAGATCCTACTTGCTGAGAGCACCAACTCTCTGTTTTCTCTAGCACCCACTAGAAGGAAGCACCAACTCCCTGGTTTCTCTAGCACCAACTAGAAGGAAGCACCAACTCCCTGAGTGTTTCTAGCACCAACTGGATGGAAGCACCAACTTCCAATCATACAGGCACCAACCTGTACAACAGAGAACAAGAGTTCTCCCTTGCACCACCCTGCCACTCTGGTTTCTCTGGCTACAACCAGATGGAAGCTACAACTCCCTGTGTTCAAGCACCCACTTGAACTTCTGAGGACAACAGTCCTCCCGAGCACCTCCCAACCACCCTGAAATATTAATTCTTTGTTACTCAAACTTATTACAGTGATATAATGTTCAACAATGGCTTACCAGACTCATCACTATTCTGCTGCATTTCGTAACTCTGTCTGCCTCATTTCCTTCTTGCACACATCACTTGTGTTGTCTGTTCTTCTGCCTTTTATGCTCTGTGCGCCATACCCATTCACTACACAGATCCTCTTCTATTCAATTCAGCTGATGCACTCTCCTTCTTCTTCACACATGAATCACCTTCACCAGCTACAACCACAACAAACTCCAATAGCAACAACAACCCCATCTCTTCTCTGTACAGTGTACTTATAGCTTCTGTGCACCTCGTGCATTCAATGTGCGCAATACCTCTGCATGCTCACACCGTGCCGATATCCTCCACCTCTCGAGTGCTCTGCCTGATCATCATGGTAACTCTTTATCTTCTCTGGCGGTTTTCCCACGCGTTCAGCATCACTGGGTGTTATGCTGAGATTCCTTAGCCTCTCTGGCAGTTGAGACTCTTCGTATTCTCTGTGACAGTCGAAATCACCTTCTCTGTTTCAGTTATAGGCCTCAATGCTCATCAACTGTCAATCGCCTCCACGAACATATTCATTCCTCTCAGAGACTCTTCACCTCCTTTGTCAGTCATCCCGAAGTGTCTTCGCATCCTCTGGTAGAAACCATCAATGGTTGCTAGCAGTTTCACTGTGTCGTACAATAGTAGCCCTCAGATCTCCTTTAGGTTAATCTACGTCGTTGGATGAGCTTTATTAATTTTTCCTTTAAATCAGGTTTCAACATTTTGGTATTTGTGTTCTTGCCTCTCGAAGTCGCGATCCACGAAACTCTGATATGGAGCTTATCTGGACTAACTCCTTCTCTTCCCGTGACCAAGGGCTGTGACCACAGCCTTATGCATAAGGCGCTTTCGTGATTTTGCATATCGCAAATTCGTAATTCAAGTTACTTTGTTTCTTTTGTCTCTCCATATTGCGATTCGCGAAACTCCGACACGGAGTTGAACCAACGGTCCAGATATGAATTTGTTTCAAGGGCTACGATTGGATCGCGATATCACATATCGCGAAATCGAGATTCTTGTTGCATTTGTTTCTTTTCCTCTTGATATCGCAATTCGCGAAACTCCGACACGAGCTATAATCAACGGTCTAGATTCATTCTCGATTCAATGGCTACGATTGCATCGTGATATCACATATCGTGAAATCGACATTCTTTTTTTCAAGTGTTTTTGTCACTTCAAAGTCCTGATTTATGAAACTCCGATAAGGAGTTAAATCAATAGTCTAGATCTGATCTCTATTCAGCGGATGCGATTAAATAGCGAATTTTCATATCGTGAAATCGAGGTTCCTGATGTCAATAATATTTGTCATGTCCAAATATCGATCCCCGATGCCTCTCCATTGAGTGGGATCAATGGTCCAGATCAAAGCTTGATCTGACGGCTCAGATTACATCGTGATTTTTCATATCGGGAAATCGGGATTCCTGATGTCAATGTTCTTTGACAACTTCAACACTCGATCCTCGAAACTCCGACAAGGTGTCCATCTGCTGACGTCACACATGGATTGACACGTGTTGAATACTACCACGTGTCACTCTGATTCATGACTTACATGTGCCTGAAATGTTGAATCAGTCTGACACTTGTCATTACCTGATTGTGCCACATGTCCCTAGCTGACGTGGTCTTCTGTCATGAGTTGGGTTGACGATCTAGATCACATCTTGATCTGATGGTTCAGGTTCAGTTGAGATTTCACACATCGCGATTTCAGGGTTCCTGATGTCAATAAAATTTGACATGTCCAACTCTTGATCCCCGAAACTCCGACAAGGACTGGGATCAATGGTCCACATAACCCCTTGAGATGGATGGTCCTCCTACTTTCGGGATTTTGTGAGCCCATTTTCTCCTTGCACTTTAAACACCGTGTAGGTTTTCCCTGATCCAACAGTGGTTAGATCCTGCACTCATATCTAACGCCTAAGATCTATCCTGCCATCTTCACTGTTGTACTTGCCAGCATTTCCTTCGATCATTCAATCTTCCTGGACTTATCTTCTATTTACCTGTTGATCATCGGTGTTGTACTCAAGCCATCATTACTTTTGTACTTGCCATCAATGACAAGCTTACGTTTCCTGTAAAACATACCACACATCCTTTGCACTATCTCTTCTGATCTTATCGAGGTTGCTCTGCAGCTTCTTCCCAAAATACTTCTGGTGACCGTCTGTTACATTCTTCCTGTATTCATGCCATCTTCATTGTTGTACTTGCCATCAATGACAAGCATATGCTACTTGTTAACCATTTCCAACAATCTCCCCCTTTGGCATTGATGGCAACAAAGGAACCCAGATTCTTTTCTCCCCCTTTGACATCAATGTCAAAGAGAACATGCTCCCCTTGAGCTGTTGCAGTATTTTAGAAGGTATCAGATCTTAAATCAATGCAAACTCCCCCTGACAGGATGGACTCTCTCATTTCAGGCCTGCAAAATATTTGTGTCTAAACCAAAGTCTTCTCTTTCTGTTTCTTGGACCTGTTCATCTTCAGCTTCCGCTGTATCCTCTGTGGAAAATTCAAAATTGCTCACCTCTCTTACTCGGACTCCTTTATCAATCTTCTCATGAGTGGATGAATCCCCCTGTCACTGTTATCTCTCTGCTTTTGACTATTTTCCCCCTTTGTTCCCAAAAGGTTAACTTTCCTTGATAATATCTTTCCTCTAATTGTCTCTACAGGATGTCATGTGTACCATATTGTACATCAGAATGTTGTTGTCCTACTTGAACACTGTGCAATTGTAACTTGTACTTTTTAAATAGCCCTTGGGTATCCCCATTAAATCTCATCGATCTCTATTACTGCAAATTTCATTTTTCTTCCATGATGTATTCAATCCAGGGCTTTTATGTCCATATTCAATCACATGAGAAAACTGCTACATCCACGCTCACGCCTGCTTTTCTTTCTCACAAATGAAGGACCTATATCATGTTTCTTAGGAGCACTGATTTCTACCTTGTTGAGTCCAATATCGGATTTGTCATTTGGTGATCTCTGGCTATCCAAGACCTTGTCCAGAGTCATGGATCTGCTCAAGAACTTGATTTGGGTGTCTTCCTTCTCAACCTTCAGGACTTCTACTTCCTGTTTATGACATGTTTCTTCTCCTACTTATTCCAAGGGATAAATTCTAACCAAGCATTCTTTTATTGTATCTGAATCTTCTTCTTTACTTGCAGGGGAGGATTCAACATCAACATCATTGTTTGTCCTTATACTATTATTCACCATTTGTCCCGAGTTTATGTTTACCTTACACTCTTTGGATGTGAGCACCTCTTCACTGCCTCTGTCACATTTTTGACTTGTACTGAGCAAACTGTGTTTCAAATCATCCACAAGCAGAACGTACTGGGCATCTCCTTTGTCATTACTCAAACTCATCATCCCTCTATCCTTGATTTTGCCTGGTTCATCATTTTCAAGGATCACATTTTCTGCTTTTCTTTTACTTATGCACAGAAGCTTATCCATGTCTCCAGTCATGTGTTTGCAACATCCGCTTTCTATATTCCCGGAGGCCTTTTGTTTTTGAATTGAAAGTGTTAGATCACAGTTTTCAATATCTTTCCTTTTCCATGTGCTGGCCTTTTTATCTAAGAACTTTATCCTTGGATCTGCTTTGTAATACTTGAGATGGTAGTTTGCATCTTTGTGGCCAAAGTTGTGACATTTATAGAATTCAATATCATTGTTCAATAGGTCAAAGTTATTTTTGCAGCGTTGTCTACTCATTGACTGTTTATTAATCCTTGACCTCCTTAGTTGCATGTCTCTAGACTTAATTTGGCAATTTGCAATCTGTGATGGTTTGTTACTTTGCTGTATCATTCTTTGTTGTGGCAGATATTTATTTCTTGGAAACTTTAAATGCTCATGTCTAAGTCTTAAGAAACAATTTACAGCTTTGTGACCAAAGTTAGAATAGTAGAAACATTATCCATAGAAAAAGTCTTTGTACCTGGAAAAAGTCTCCTGGGAGTTGTGTCAACACATGTTCCCTCAGATTGACACCAAGGAGAAGAAATGTGGTCTCCTACTCAAGGCATCTGTGACCACATTTTCCTTTCCCTTGATGTACGAAATACCAAAATCGTACTCACTCATAAAATCACTCCATCGTCGTTTCCTGGCATTCAGATCTCTTTGAGTGAAGAGATGTTTTAAACTTTGATGGTCTGTTTTGAGCTCAAAGTTTCGCCCAACAAGATAGTGCCTCCAAATTTTCAGAACTAGCATTACAACTGCCAACTCTAAATCATGAGTCGCGTATAGCTCCTCATGTTTCTTCAACTTCCTTGATGCATAAGCTATCACTCCTCCATCCTACATTAGCATGGCCCCCAACCCTTGCTTCAAGGCATCCGTGCAGACCGTGAAGTCCTTTTCCATATCCAACACTCGTAGAATTGGTGCACTAGTTAGTAACCTCTTAATCTCAATGAATGCACTATCACATTCTTCTGTCCATTCATACCGGACCCCCTTGCGTTGAAAAGTGGTGATGGGTTTCACTATTTTTGAGAATCCTTCTACAAATCTCTGGTAATAACCCGCTAGCCCCATGAAGCTTCTCACCTCATGGGCATTTTTCAGCACTTGACACTCCATAATGGCCTTTACCTTTTCTGGGTCCACAGAGATTCCTTCGCCAGAAATGATATGTCCTAAATAGTGGATCTCTTTCTGAAAGAAGGAAAACTTCGACAACTTCCCATACAATTTGTTCTCTCTAAGGAAGGACAACACTATTTGCAAGTGTTCCCCATGTTCCCTTTCATTCTTGGAATAGATGAGGATGTCATCTAGAAAGACTTGTACAAAACGGTCTAAGTACTTCTAGAATACGCCGTTCATGAGGCTCATGAATATTGCTGGCACATTGGTCAATCCGAAAGGTACTACAACAAACTCGTAATGTCCAAACCAAGTTCGAAAGGTAGTTTTTGGTATATCACTTTCCTTAATCCTTAACTGATGATACCCTGATCACAAATCAATATTTGAGAATATCGTTGCTCCTTTCATCTGATCGAAGAGGTCATCTATTAGCGGCATCGGGTACCTATCTTTCACTGTAGCATGGTTCAAGTCCCTGCAGTGTATACACAGTCGTAAGGATCCATCCTTCTTCTTTACAAAAATTACCGATGCGCCCCAAGGTGAGACACTGGGGCTTATTAGCCCTAAGTCCAGTAACTCTTTCAACTTCATTTTCAACTCACAAAGTTCTGGTGCTGTCATCCGATATGGAGCTTTGGAGATTGTTTCTACAACAGGTTTTAGCTCAATAGTAAAATCAAGCTCCCTCTCAGGAGGTAACCCTGGTAACTCGTTTGGAAAAACATCCTGAAATTCTGACAATATCGTGTACTGATCCAATAAGAGTCCCTTCCTTTCATTCACTTCTTCCACTACATAAAATCGACACCCTTGCCTCAATCATCACTTAACCTTCATAGTTGATATAAAGTGTAATGACACTTTTCTATGTACACCCTAGATCTCTACTGGTCTTCCTTCATCATCGACACAAAGCACCCTCTTTGCAAAACAATCTACCAAAGCTCAATGAGATGCTAACCAATCCATTTGAATGATTAGGTCATATGCTCCAAGAGCAGTGACGTATACCTTCAACCTGGTAGTACACACTCCCAGGTCTACTATACAATTATCAACACTAGGCTCTACTACTTTCTTTTCCCCCGAAGCCATCTCGACTTGTTTAAAGTCATCGTGCTCGTAGGCTGCCAACCCACTATTTTCTAATGTAGATGGTGAAATGAAACTATTTGTCACACCAGAATCAAACAAAATCTTAACATTGATATGATTTAGTGTACCTGATGACTCCACCACCATGGATTGATGTTCGTCCTGGCGATTATTAACCGCTGCGTAAATCTGGTGGCTGCTAGTTTCTCTCCCCATCAGTGCTTTTCCTTCTCTATGCAGGAACCCTGATTGTAACTCTGGGCAGTCACGCTGGTAATGGGGTCCTATGCACCCCCAACAGGTAATATGAGATTGAACCTGTGCACTGTTATGTGACTATCTCTAAAATGAGTTCCTTCCCCTGGAACCCCTGCCCCTACTAGTTGTTCCTTGCGATGGTCGTGGACCTGTCTGCACCGTTGGCGATGAACGAGAAGCTGCACTTGTTGCCATTGAAATCCCTGTAGCTACTGTCCTTTCCATGACTCTGTTACCATATGGCGGTGGCCTTAAGCCCCCTCCCCTAGGAAATGTCCTTGGGGCCTTTCCTACAAATCTAGAGCGATGCAGAAATGTCGGTCTTGTACCCCCGGTTAAGGTCATGTGTTCTTCCGTGTAACACACATTTTCCACCACCTTCGTTACTGAAGACGGTTTCCACATCCACACCATAGCTCTTATCTTAGGGTTCAATCCATAGACGAAGCGCTTTGCCTCTCGTTGATCATTATCCATATACGAAACATATTTGACCAGTTCCATAAATCTGATCTCATATTCTTCTACAGTTCTATTTCCCTGTACTAAGGCATGAAATTCCTCTACCTGTTGTTCCTCGTAGTATGCTGGTAGATATTTCCTTTGAAACCTCTCCTCGAAAAGTTCCCAAGACATTGTGTCTGGGGTAAGGTGCAGTTGTCTTTCTAGGTTGCCCCACCAATTCAAGGCGCTGTCTCTTAAATGAAAAATGGTGATCTTTGCCTTTGATTTGGACGCATAGTCCCTTAAGGAAAAACACCTGGTCATTCCTTCCAACCAGGCTTTTGCGCGTTCACTGGCGCGACCCCCGGGAAACTCCGAAAGTTTGATATTTTACAATTCTCGCGTGTTGTCTTCAGGTGGAGGTCCTCCCCCTGAATCCCTTGACGCTTCTGGATTACCTGTTCCAGACGATGGGGGTTCCACTTCAGTCCCTGCCAGTTGTCGCCCCTTTAAAGTCTCGTTAATGGCTTCCAGTGAGCGCAGTATGAGGGCTAGTTCGGTCGATGGTGGTGGTGGCGCTGATGGTGTTGGTGGTGCTTGTGACGACGCTCCCCTGCCTCGATTCCCTCAAGTCTTGACCATCTTGTATGCTTTGACGTGCATCAACCAAAGTTGTCAGGGTGAGTTCCAGGATGTTTTAAATTGGTGCTACTCAAACTAGAAACAGGGTTAGGCGTAAGTTTTCTTTACTTGTCTGCAAACAGACATTACTCCTTTAGGGGATTGGCTAGGTTAGGGTTAGGATTAAGCATCTAAGCTTGATTTCTTCGCCCCTATGAAGAAAAAGAAAAAAAAAAATTATTGGTTCCCTTGCCCTGTAGCTACGCTAGCCTTGCGCCATACTCGCCACTTCCTATGCTTACTCTCCTAGTGCATATGCCGCCTCCTTCCTGCTTTTCCTAGTCCAAGACCTTTTAACTTTCCGCTTACAACTTGATTAAAGTGATTTCTGACCTTAGGTTTATTAATTTACGCCGAAAGGCGTACACCTATTGACAATGGGCATAATTAATGATCTTTTAATCTTATTTAACCTTAAACTTGATGGCTATGCATTGAAGATGCTGGAATATTCTTAGTCGTCCTCCAAAATCAATGGGTCAGATTTATTGTTCATAACTTTCTTGCATTTATCAAGGCGTCCGTTAACATGTTTACTTTTTTTTTTTTTAACATTTACTTAATCACATTAAAAACAATTTGTTGTAAGGTTATATAATTACCACGTTTAATGATTAAATAGGATTAAACCGTGGCATCTAAATAATTATCCACAACTGCCAGCCACGTTTCGATGTTCATAACGCTATGTACCTTTCGGCGTTAACCAGCCGCCAACCACTTTGCGGTTGTGCTAGTTTATTAAAAACTAATAATCTAGACTAAACTTAATCCTAAGCTTCAATCACCTTAATAAAAACACATACATTGTTTTTTCCAAGGCACATAGATGGTGCATTGGTGTTTTGTTGTTCCTTAAGGCTTAGGTAGTGGGTGGTCGCAAAACCCATGGAGTCAATTTAATTTTTTTTTTTTATTATTATATTAAGCTTAGCATATATTATTAAATTTAAATAATTATGAGTTTTAATTTAATATAATATAAGGTAATTAATTTAATTTAAATAATTTAAATTTATGTAATAGTATTAATACTTTTAAACCAATTATTAAAACTAAACATTAATATATAAAAAAAATATCCATGGCATTCGCTGGCAGCCTTTATGGTCGAGCTTCTAGCATGAGGCCCACGTGCCCGGCCTCGGCTCTCAGTACAAAAAGCCTAAGCTCTTCCTTAACCCTAACGCTCCATCACTTCCACCTCTTTCCTCTGCTGCCTCTCGTCTCTTCTTTGTCCCTCTGCTCTTGGCGCTGGTGTTGGTCTGGTTGTTAGCGATCAAGATAGTCCTTCAAAGCCTCACAATTTAGTAATAAGATCCCGAGCCACTGCTAGGTAAGTATCCACTACCCATACTGCGGCTTGAATACAGAGATGAATAAGAACCACTGCCAATATCAGCCCCACTAGACAAATAATCATTGACATAGCTTGAATATGTTCCAGCAGCTTTAACCCCCAAGAGAACTGTATGTTTTACTTCCTCCATAGCGCACACTAGATTGGTGTCCATCATATGCTCTGAAGCATATGATGAAGGCCGCGAGGATCGACCCCGAGCGTGGGCAATTCTACTATGTGGATAGAAGTAATGTAAAACACTTTAGACCAAGAGGGCCGCGACGATGGATTGACGATCCAAAAAAAGTTTTGGTTATCGTAGTTCTCAGCTCAGGTCTGGTTCTTAGTGTTTATTTCTCAAATTTGGAAACTGTACCATATTCTCATCGCAAACATTTCATCTGGATATCTGATGAGATGGAAAAAAAGATCGGCGAAAATCAATTTGAGGAGATGAAAAAGATGTTCAAACCAAAGATTCTTCCAGCAATTCATCCACAAAGCATGTGAGTGAGACTAATAGACAAGGATATCATAGAATCATTACAAAGGGGAACAAGACACCAGGAAAGCTGGAGTGATGTTGCCTATAGTAATACAGAAACCATTGCATCTGATGCTCATCCCAGTCAGGATCCCTGGGGCTTAAGGAGCGAAAAAGAATATAAAGAAGAACCGTTGTATGGTAATGATGAAATCCTAGATGAAAAATGGGTCGAGAACAGTCGTAAGTCTGGAAAAGAGCGTGGGGACAAGGCATCAACTCAGCACTTGAAGGAATTTAATTGGGAAATTCTGGTGGTAGATGATCCAATTGTCAACGCATTTTTCCTACCGGGTGGGAAAATAATGGTTTTTACTAGATTGCTGAATGCATTTCCGTCTGATGCAGAGATTGCCACAGTTATCTCTCATGAGGTATGTTTATTTTAAGAAGATTGTTAATATTGGGGACTGCTCTGTTGCATCTAAGTAATTTATTGGCATTAATTCTTTAATCAAGGAACCTCTTTAGTTTTCTAGAATTATATTTTCTTTTTGATGGGGTTGTGTATGTTTACCGTGTATTTGGTGCTAGTTTATTATGATTCTTTTATGTTGGATGTTGTACTGTAAATGTAATCTAAATTGACTTTCCAGGAGGGAAGTTGGTCATAACACAACTGTTTGTGTGCTTCTTGATGGAAGTCCAATTGTAAATGTGATTTCAACTCCTTGTCAAAGGGACTATTCTTTAAAAATGGACTTCATTATTGAATGTCTAAGCTCTTGAGCCACTGGAAAATGTCAAATTCACTGCTGCTGGTTTAGTGGTACAATAAGAGATTGTTGCTATTTTCAAATGTTGGGAGTAGCAATTCTATTTGCAAGGTAGCCACGAAGTTCATTTTAAAGAATTACTTTATCATAATTCAACATTGAAAAGTCAAAATCAAAATCATACTTCAAGTGAGATGAAGAACATATCATGACACTACTGTAGTTGAAAGAGGGTAAACATATATTGAATTTTAATCTCAGGAGAAATAGTATGAACTCATGTTGGATAATAAAAATTCAAATGGGATTGGTGTTAATTCTTTCTTACACAATCATTGAGCTATAATTGGTCTTCTTAGTTGTCACCTCTATTTCTTCTCGTCCGTTGATCTCATGTAACAACCCTAGTTGTATTCATATTTCACTTGTTTTACTTTGGTAAATTTGTTTACATTTTCAATATGTATTTCTTTTATATTTATATTTGTGTTAAAATTTCTTTGTTTGGTTTGCAGGTTAGGCGGAGCTGGAGTTGGAGCTGGGAACTTGGCCCTTAAGGCCCCAAATTTATATTTACCCTAATACATTTATTTAGGGATTTACTATAACTAAATAGGAGTGTTTATTTAAATTTATGGGTGGTTAGGTAGGCCCTTGGTTCCAGATTTTGAACCAGGGCTCTGATACCATGTATAGGGGACGAATAGATTTAACATCAAATAATTACATAATTGTAACAATATTGATTTTAGAAAATTCACAAATTTCTTCTATATTGAGCAAAATAGTAAAATTTATCAAATTCCTTTAATTGAGCATATCCACATATAGATTTAAAAACAAATATTAAAATTTTCTAACATATTAAAAACAATTAAAAAATTTTAAATACCTGGGTCTGATGCTAATAACCCTCTGTTTGTCCTCTTGCCTTCTTGACTGCTTC
Organism: Picea engelmannii; assembly: GCA_009831015.1. NCBI lineage: Eukaryota > Viridiplantae > Streptophyta > Pinopsida > Pinales > Pinaceae > Picea > Picea engelmannii. Next base: position 877,856 of record ML781968.1, on the reverse strand, counting down.
TACACTTTGTAAACACTGCCCAAAACCTAGTTCCACCCTGCTAACTAGGTAACTTCCTAGCTCCAGGATATCATATGGATATCCTGGCCCCCGTGCCCAAAACCTCCAGCAACCCCAGTGCCTGACTGATACAATCCCACTCCAAAACTCCACTCCTCTCTGCAAATCCCAGAGCCCCCAAAATCCATCCCCAATCTCCTGTAGAATCAACTCCCATAAACCTCCTTCCCCTCCATATTCCTCCTTCACCGACTTCCCCCTCATTTACTTCCCTACCTAACCCATTTATTACCTTATCTTATCTTTTCGTCATTAATGCCCCTTATCCCCTTTATTTATTATTTTATCCTATATTTAATGTCTTACCCCTTTGAATTAATATCTTATCCCTTTTCGTGTACGTAACTCTTAATTTAACAAAATAATTTATTAACCCCCCTTTAATCCTTTACTTACTTAATTAATGAGTCAATTAATAATTAATTAATCCTTGACAATCATGAATAATTAATTAATAATAAATAATTAGTTAATGTTATTTTAAGAAACAATTATTGTTTAGCTAATCTTTTAGGACAGTTAGATTATTAAATTAATTATAATTAATAATCATATACATCTATTTAAGCAGGGTCATTACATCTTCCAAAGTTTGCTTAAATCTATGAAAAATCATGAATTAGAAAAGACTTAACACTTAAATAAGGAATCAATAGCCAAAACACTCCCCCCCGATGCACTCAAAGATTCAGCATCAGAAGGAATTAAAGGATGAAAGAAAATCACTCAAAAAACTGCAGTTGCTGAGCGTCGATCTTCATCGGCATCAAAAAAAGGAAGTTTTCTTTCACGACAAACACCATACAAGGATATCGTTGATGACTGGTCCCCTTCGGCATCATAACAAGAAAAAGAGAGTAAATGTTAATGAAGAAGGAAATGATATAGATGATAGCTAATACCCGATGCACTTAGCAAAATTGGAGTAGACCAAATCACGATAGACATTCGGATCATGCTAAAGTTTTTCTCTGATCACTGACTTTTGAAACGTTTTCGGCATAGAGACTTTTGAGGATGCTAACCCAAAGGAAACTATGTGATAGGTTTATCCCCTAACGTCGATCCTTGATACCTTTTTAGCATCGAAACTCCTAGTTTTTAACTTGAATAAAGTCCCAAGTCTGACCAATACCCATGAGCTAAGTCATTGGTCTCCAGTGCCATGTATCTCAAGCCAATTGTGCCATGTCAAAAACATAGGATGAAATCCATCGACATTGGAGTTTTTTCGTAGAAGGATATCAACGGAAAACAAAAAGTAACTCAAAGAACCACTAAGTATAAATTCAGGGCTAACTTGCAAGAAATACGGTTTGTCTGAATGACTCAAACAAAGGGAACTGTGCAACGAATCCCAGCTCGAAAATATGTCTCAAATCAGACAAGACAAGTATGGACAAAGAACACATGAGATAAATACACTAAGGAAAGAAACAATTCATCCAACCACTACAACCAAAATCCTTTCATCAAATTTTCAAGACTTTATATTAGATCTCCATCGAGCTCGGATTACATACAAGAGACATTGTTTACACCTTTTTTCCAACCAACCTGGTTTACATTAAGAACATGAAAATTTTCAAAAAGATATCAAGATTTGTGCCACGTTTGGGAATAAAAAATAGAGTTCATTAATCATGCCTCTTCTGCGTGCTGACAAGGTCTGTGCATACTTTCTCCCCGACTACTTCACGGTCCCTGATATGTTTTCATATTTAGTTCTTCTGACACCCTTTGCGCTTTGTGCAGTTGCACAATTGTATCTTGCACTTCCTAGAGCTGTCTCTTGAGCCATGTCACATTCCCTTCACGAAATTATGATAATGACACCTTAAGGGTTTTTTCCTCCAATTGTCATCTTAATTCTCTATTTTCTTGGTAGAGTTCAGCAATGGCCAATTGTGCCTGCTTCATCTACTGGGTCAGCTCTCGAATGTTAGAGCCTGTGGAATTTATCCTCCTCATTTTTCTCCCTCTTTCCCGACTTGTGGATTCGACAGGATCTATCGGGATAGCGTGCATCAACAATCCCTCGACAATTGATCTTGCAGATGACTCGCTCGAGATTTGATTTTCCCCAGCTTCCTTATTCTTCCTTGGCCTTCCCCTTCTCCGACGTATCTATTGTTTGGGAGGTGTGGCTTCCAACGTCCTTCCTTCCAGAACAAATTCTTCCACTTAGGTCTCTACAAAGTGTGATACTATAGTTTCCGTACGCAGGTAGGAACCTCCCTTTGAAGCCTTGGGAATTCCCGCTGCGAGTAAGAACGAATCCCAGGTGCTTTGGGGCTCAAGCCTGGTGCTTCGTCTTCTTTGTGTGCCATGTCTTATGTTTTGAGGGGTTCCCATGGGGCGACAACATATCTATCTTATGCGTGGGGAACTTGACAAGGGCCCAAAGAGAAAAAAATTGATTAGACTGGGCTCGTGAGCCAAATTACCAGCAGTGCATAAGATCGGTTGGTGAGTAGAACACATGCAGAACATCCATAATTTATAACAGAGTAGGAAGTGGGTGGAAACGTTCTAGGGAACACTCAATCCATGGCGACTGGATATTTTGAATCAAACTGAATATTTTCTATGGCACATCCACATGACGAGTATGTTCCGAGGCATGTGAGATACAGTTGATATGAGTTGCAGAGGGTGTGTCATATGATCACCTTGATTTTTCAATTCCCCAGCCTTCATGATGAGCTAATGATGGTTGATGCACTTGCTGATGTGAATTCTGTTTAAACAACTTGCCTCAACTTGGGCACCTAATGATTTCCCTTATGACAAGATATGACTCTTTTCGAATTTACTCGTACTTTCAGCACATGTTTGGCCCTGACATCCTTTCCCAACTCCAAGGTCCAACTGACCACTGAAGTTACTTCAACTATCATATTTTTTGTACCTAATATTTCATGTTGTGGCACATGGATGTAACCCACCCTAACTAGAGAAAAAATGGTAGCACTAATAGAAGCAGTGCAAGCAACATGAAAGATTGTAGAGATCCCATAAGTATCAAACAATGAGGTTTAGAAAGATTTATAGGTATGTACTAGTCCAGATTCTTCACGTTTACACTTTATACATTTATTTTACCAAGTGTTGTTCTATACTCGGTCCCTAAACGATTTTAATTTTGATTGCAGGAAATATGCCTTCGAGTATCGAGCAAGAATGTCTTGGGAGCCTCATTGGGAGATTCAAGAAAATGGGTCAAGTATGAGAGGAGCTGAGTCAAAATCAACAAGGTAGTGAAGGATATCAGACTCCCCAAGTTTGGCACACCTGATGACTTCGACGACTTGCATGACATAGTCAAATCTCACACCGAGAAAGAATAAGCATGGACTGAAGAAATAACAAAGGTGACAGACACAAGAGAGCCAGGTCAGGTACAACAGTTTATGGAACACCCAATAAAAGCTGAAGCTATGCTACAACAGTTAAGTGCCAATCTGGTTGAGTATCAGGCACATGTGGTAGATATAAGAGATATTTACGTGCCCCCAATGGAACAACACATATTTCCATATGCCCACGCACCTGTGAGGAGCTGTTCATCCAGTGGTTGGAGTACGATAAGAGTCACCCTTTTAAAGGGATATCTTCCGATGAATCTTAGACAAATTGATAGTAGAGAACACCATGTGGAATTTTTTTTTTTTACTTATCTACACTTTAGCCATTATTTTCAGTTAATTTTATGTTATAAATAGGAACATCGACTGATTAGTAAAGGGTCGATAATTGTTGCAAGAAACTGTCATTTCTAGTTTTGTTAAGAATTATTTTGGAGCTTCCTTTAATTGAGAAGTCCTTCTGGACCATAGACAAGTTTATGTTTTCATCAAATGTGTGTATGATTGGATTTGGAGAAGAACTATTTCCTATTTTGTCTCATGAATGGATGCAGTAATGAGTAAGAGCTATTAAATATATTGATAAGTTATCTGATGTAATGTTTTACAATTATTTATTTAATGATGAAAATGAATCTTTGTGTTATTATGTGATTAATGATTAGAGTTGAGAGAATTATTTTGCTTACAGATGTTTATCATATGCATGTTTTCTTCTGATATTTTGTATCTCAGTCAGTAATTGGAATATTCACATGGTTAATGTATTAGTACTAGGCCTGTGGTATACGCTCATTGTTTTCATGCTAGGGTGTATGGGTTATTCCAAGCCCAACCTCTTCTCCAGTAGTTTGAGTTTGTTCCCATTTGTTGCCTAGTTGGTTTATACCAGCTTTCCATCTTATATCAGTCACACCAAAAAGAAAATACAAAAAGAGAGAATTTGAATCGAAGGAGAAGCCTTCACAAGAAAATGTAAATCCCATCGATTAATTGTCCGGATCGCAAGATCTGGAGATCCATTCCACTATTAAACATTGTAGAGTCTAATTGGGCCTCAGTGGTGGGTATGGTTCCTACTGTTGAACTAAATGGATTTAGGACCCATCAATAGAATTGGAGATATAAGGAGGGCCAAACAATGAATAGTTCAATACATATTCCATATAATATTTCAGACAACATGTAGATTCAAAACAACCCACATGCATGGCTAGTCGTTCCCAAGACAACCCACACACACTAAGTACTCCTAAAATGAGTGACTCACTGTACCCCGAGGAAGAACTCTTGTCCCCTAATATACCTTATGCTCTTTGTCACGATGAATTAAATCAATTTAGAAGAATCACTAGAGCATACACCCGATAGATCGATGCATTGTCCTTAGCTCTGATACTTCCTCAAAGACAAAAAATAAGCAGACCGATGGTCGACACCCCGACCAGGTTTTTGTGCACACATTAGAAGACCTAATATATTTCACAATTATCTAAATCAAACACCCTCTTAATCTAATCCCTGAAATGCCAGCTGGCGACGTTTCTGAGATGGACGATTTTTCAGAAGAAGAAGAATTTAACTCAGGATCCAAAAACATGGAGGACAACAATGACCACGATGAAGAAAGGGGAAACCCACCACAGAAAAATTAAGCTTGGTTTGCTAGATACTCTTTGTCCATCCCAGGGCAAGTCCATAACTTTCCCTGACATCTAAAGAATTAACTTCCTAACTTTGATCCCGAGACCTTAGGATTTCCTGAAGATCATATCAAGAAATTCATACTAGCTATCAAGTTGATGAATTTCCAGCATGAAGACATAGTTTGCAGAGTGTTCCCCTACACTTTCGAGAATTCATCTTCCATGTGGTATTTCAACTTAGTTGTAGGATCCATAACTAGTTGGACGAAGTTTAAAAGGATTTTTTAGATAAGTTTGCAGAAGAGACTACTATGGGAGCTCTGATGGCTGAGTTGTTCACTGCCACCATGAGTTTGAAGGAAAGGGTCAAAGACTTTAATCAAAGATTTACCACTATCTTGAAAAAATTCTAGCCTGAATCTAAAATTACTAAGGAGTTGCAAATCGAAGTATACTCTAATTCTCTCCCAGCTTCTATCTCCATGTTTTTGAAGAGGGCCGCCAAAATAACCCTAGCTAAGAATTTTGAAGAAGACAAAACGATTGAATTCGAAATGAAAGGATGCAAAGAAAGTCAAGTCTCCTTAGTCAATAAAGAAGCTCAATCCCCTCCTCGGAGAGGGATATTGATCACTAGACCCCCAGGGAAACAAGCAGAGAAAGCTCTTGAAAAGGGAAGTGGGGACATAGAGGACCTGCAACTTGTGGTTAAGAAGTTATCCAATGAAATCATTGGCATGAAAAGAAGCATTGGAGATGGAATCCAAGGCCCTATAAACATTTCTTTAAAAAGAACCCACCGTTCAAAGTAATTGAACCTCCCCCCGCTAACTTAAATATCGATTTGGGAAATGTAGCATCTGATTCTTTCTATATGTATCACTAAGAAAACCACTCCAAAAGAGACTTCCCTCAATGGCTGCAGGCCATGAATTTGATGGCCAATTGGTTTCTAGATGAAGTATCCCTCACCAAACAACCAAGCGATTTAGTTATGAATATTTTTCTTCAGGAAGAGATTGATCCACTAGAATATGCAACCATGCTGATATGGGATCTTGACCTAATCATGCCTTCCAATGACTTGTTTGAGTCTCAAGAACCATCCATAGATCTCTTGGTGGTGTGAACGTGAAGTAAAGATCATCCTGTCTCAAACAACCTTGCTACTACGCAAACTTTGGGAGGAAGATCAACTCTTGATCACCCGAAAGTACCTTTTTCTCCCCGTGAGAACCCTATAATAATCCGTACCCGAGAATCGCCCAAACTGGATTACAACGTAGTTGAATATTTGAAGAATTTGAAGGCTAATATATTTGTGATGGACATATGTAGAATCCCTCAGCAAAAGGAGTTCCTTCTACAAGCTTTTTGATCAACAAAAAACCTTACGACAAACAATGATTAGGAAATAAATCTAACTCCCATAGATCTAGTAAATAAACCAACTGTAAACGCCTGCTCGGAAGATAAGAAGGGAAAACCTTTTGTCCCACCATTCCTTTTAACGTTTGAAGTTTTCAATAGGAACCTACACAACTATCTGGTGAATTCAGGAGCATCTTTCAATGTTATTCCCTTATCTATTTGCAAAAAATTAAATGTCGTTCCTCTCAAAAGAGATAAACATGTAATACAACTAGACAAAACCCATGTCAAATTCATGGGTGAACTCAAAGATGTATTGATTAGAATAGTTACATCCTAAGTTTGTGCAAGTGATTGACATCATTGCAGTAGATATCCTAGAAGCTTATGGGTTACTAGTAAGTCGAGATTAGTCTGAGAAGTTAACCAGATACTTTAGTACATATTGGGCACACCTTTGTCTACCATTGAAGGGATACAAAAATATGATCATAATTGATAGGGAAAGGTATCTAAAACATACTGTCACTGACCTAGAAACCCTAAACAAACCCTCATCAACATATTTGCCTGTGCTAGGCAATTATTCCTACGATTCCTACTTCTGAAAATTTTCCCCTCTTTCTTTTGATGCCCCTCTCACTCAAAAATATGAAATGATTTTTCAGGGGGAGTTGCTGACAACGACGGAAGAAACCCTCTTCTGCCAAGAACCCGCATTAGAAATCACAAAACTAGCAGGAGGAAAAGAGGAAAGTAATAAGGAAGGGGAATCCGACACATGTTTCCCACAAGTTTTGACCCTATACTTTGATGGATCTAAATTGCAAGAAGGGTCAGGGGTAGGATGCATCCTCATTAATCCTAAAGGTAAACCATATTTCTTGTTTTGTAGACTAGAATTCGAATGCACAAATAACACTGCCTAGTATGAAGCTTTAGCATAGGGGCTAAAGAAAGACATAGACTTAAATGTCCAAATATTAAAGGTTTTCAGAGACTCTAAAATCATTGTCATATGGATAAGGAACACTATACATTTCAATTCTCCACACCTGAAGAATTACCAACAGGAAGTGCACAGGCTAACAGAGCATTTTGAAGCTTTCAACATTACAACAATTCCAAAGCGAAGAACATTCTTACTGATTCTATGGCCACCTCTGCCTCAACGCTACCACCTCTAGAAGATTATGAAGCTTCTTGGTTCACTATAGAACTGTTATATAAGCCCTCTGTTCCCAACAATATTTCTAATTGGAAGGTTTTTGAGGGAGATGAACATATTATAAACTTTATGACCAATCAAGACAATTTTAAAGATTTGGCCATTGATGATGAAGCATTCCAGGAATAGTCGACAGAAACCGACCTTCATGTAAATCAGACGATCGACAAGTAAAAGTCTCACATGATACCGAAGGGGATATCCAACTTAGAAAACCTTTTTGATCTAAAGGAACGATTTAAGGGGCCCAGAAATGCTAAGACTGGTATTTCCTATCCCATGCATGAAACTATAAATCTCGGAACTCCGGAAAACCCAAAAAACGTAAACCTTGAAAAATAAATATCTAAAGAATAAAGGAAGGCCTATCTCAAACTCTTTAGACAGTATCAACATGTCTTTGCGTGGTCCTACCGAGATCTACAAACTTATGATACTCGTATCATTCAACACACTAACCGGTTAAAATCTGAAGAGAAACTCTTCCAACAGAAGCTCTGAAAGTATCACCCTTCCCTAGAACTTCTCATGTGTTAGGAGTTAAAGAAACTGTTAGATGCCAAAATTATCTTCCAGGTTAGACATTCTGCATGGGTAGATAATTTGGTTCTTGTAAGGAAAAATTCAGGGGAGATCCACCTATGCATCAATTTTAGAAACCTCAATAGAGCTTTAGAAAAGGACAACTACCCGGTCCCTCTAATGGAGCAGCTCTTGCAGACCGTGTCTGGCTCTGAGATTTTCTATTTGTTGGATGACTTCTTAGGTTACAACAAGGTTCTAGCTTTAGAGGAAGATCATTTAAAAACTACCTTCTGAACCAAGTGGGGAACTTTCGCTTACAAATGCATGCCCTTTGGTTTAATCAATGTAGGAGAGACCTTCCAGAGGGCCATGGATGTATAATTTCGGGGACTAATCAACAAGTGTGTAGTAGTTTACTTGGACAACGTGACTATGTATTCAAATAATAGAGAAGATCACATCCAACACTTAACATATATTTTCGAAAGGTGTAGGAAATAAGGTATATCCTTGAACCCTAAGAAACTATTTTTGGTGTCGAGGAAGGTAAGATTCTAGGCCACATTATATCTCAAGAAGGAATTCACATAGACCCAGAAAGGATTAAGGCTATAACTCAACCTCCTTTGCCTCACAACAAGAAATCTATGCGTTCGTTCTTCGGGAAAATCAATTTTGTGAGAAAGTTCACTCCCGATTTCGCCGAAACTATCAAACCCTTACAAAAGATGATTCTTAAAGTTGTCGAATTTAAGTGGGATGATGAACAAAAAAGGCCTTCAATGATATTAAGACTTCTATATCTTCAACGAAGATTTATTTCTCTATACTTTCACCTCTGATCAATCGTTAGCTACAGTTTTGACTCAGAAGGATGATGACAACAACGAGGCTTAGGTGTCGTTCATGAGCACTAACCTTCAAGGAGATGAGATGAATTATCCTACCATAGATAAATATGCTTATGCAATTTATATAGTAGTAAAACATTTCAGATCTTACATCCTTAAGAACCATACCAAAGTAATCGTGCCTCACCTCGTAGTCCGATCCCTATTTACTCAATAGGAGATGGGGGAAAAAAGAGGGAGTTGGATGGTAGTAGTCGAAGAATTTGACCTAGATATAAAACCTGCTAAATTAGTTAAAGGAAAAGGATTATGAAAATTGGTAGCTGAGGATGAAGACCAAGTGAATGAAGACTTTGGATGGGAGAATGGAATGGCATTGTGGTGGGGTGAAGCTTCGTACATTTCCCCAGGGAAAGAGTCTTGGTATGAGAAATTGACTTATCTCCTGCATCATGGGACTTACCCAGGAGGATTAAACCCCAGAGAAAGGAGAGCTTTCAGGTTAAAATATGTACAATATCGCCTCATAAATCCGGTACTCTTCTGGTTTAATTATGATGGGGTACTTTTAAGATGCCTCGAATGTGAAGACGTAGACAAAGTTCTGAAGGAGATCCGTGACAATCCTGCTGGTGGAAATTTTGCAAGAGACTCTACCACTCATAAGATACTAAGAGATAGCTATTATTGGCCCACTTTGTTCAAGGATGCTCACACCTATGCTAGAATCTGTAAAACTTGTCAAATAAGCATTGGGAGAGAAAAGAGAGCAACGGTCCCACTACAACTGGTAACCATTTCTAGGCCTTTTGAGAAATGGGGGCTAGACATCATAGGAGAAATTAGACCAAGCTCTTCAAAAAAACACAAGTACATACTTATTGCCACCGATTACCTCACAAAATGGGCATAATCCATTCCTCTAACCCATGTAAACGAGAAGGTGGTAATCCAATTCATAGAACAACAACTAATCACAAGGTTCGATGTCCCTTCTATTCTTGTTTTCGATAATGAATATTATTTTTCTTCCACCTTATTAACAAGGTTTGCAATAGAAAAAGAAATCATAATTAGATACTCTGCAAATTATTATCCATAGGGAAACAGAGTGGCAGAATCAACTAATAAGAACCTAGTAAGGATATTGAAGAAACTGGTTGCAGATAACCAAAGGAATTGGCATATTTTACTCCACAATGCTTTATGGGCAGATAGAGTTACACCTAAGGAAACTATAGGAAATTTCCCATACTTTCTAGTATATGGACAGGAAGCCATTCTCCCAAATGGACTATATCTCCCATCTCTTCAACTTGCTCAAGAGTCCAAGGGGCATCCCTCATCAATCTTACAACAAATAATTGACACCCTACTCATGTTAGAAGAAGAAAGGGAGAAAGCTAAATCAAAATTCATAGCCCACCAGCAGCTCATTAAATGATGGTTTTACAAGCATAAGGCTAAAGAGAAGAATTTTGAAGTAGGAGAACTAGTCTTGAAATGGGATAGAGCAAGCGAACCTAAAGGCAAACATTCTAAGTTTCAGAATCTATGGCTTGGACCTTTTCAGGTGGTCGAGAAGATTGGGGAAGGAACTTATCGGTTACAAAATATAAGGGGCAAAACTGATGCCCTCCCAGTGAATGGCCATGCCCTAAAACAATACTTTCATTAAAAAATAAAAATAAAAATTGTTTTGTGTGCGTATTTTCATGATTTTGTGTCTAGCTAGGTCGATTGTGAAATGAATTTTTTGTTTTCTTTTGATATTTGGACTTCTGCACTTTTGAATGTTGTGATTAGCAAGATAATGGTGGACCTCAAATAATGAGACATAGAAAACTCTCTTCCTAACTCGTCACTCACATACCAACACGAGAAGCGCTGGGGAACCTGTAATAGTTTTGAGGGGATCTCTATCTAACCTGTGCAGATGAATAACTTTGGAGAAATTTCAGAAGTGTTTTATTAGTGGTCTCATAAGACCTGGAGGGAAAGAAGGAAAGCTAGAAAGGACTGCATGCACCTCAGAGACAAAGCTAGTAAGTCTCACCTTAATCACATCATACTTTTGCAAATAACAAACATTCTCCTCTCTCGCTCGCTGAAGGCATTCTGCCAAAGTAAAATTCAACTATATCAAATGAGTGCACAATAGGAGAGGGTATGCATATATCTCCATCAGGGCTATGAAATCTCGCTGGCAGTGGAGCAAGGTCTATGACAATGGGGTGACTCCACTAGGGCTATGGATGCTCACTGGCGGCAAAGAAACACTGTAGCAAATAAATGAAGGTAACCAAAGGGCCTAGTGCTAGTGAATGCTCTACTAGGTTCTTGTCAAAAGAGGGCATGAGTCAAGGTTTCAAGGAAAACAAGGAGGAATAAAGGTTGAAAACCCCATAGGCAGACCCAGAGGCATCAACCGGAGAAATTTTAAATGCAAGGGTAAAAAAGTCCCTGATTTAAAACTAGTTAAGTTCTCCACCAACTTTTTTCATCAACCGAGAACGAGGGAGGAACAAAGATTCTTCTTTCGCCCAGTAAGCCACCATTTTTTGAGCATTCAACACACCCTAAAAAAAAATCCTATGTAAAATTTTACTTTTTGGGTACCACTAGATATTTTGCACTGATTGATTCAACTTCATTATGAAAAATGTTTCCTTTTCTTATCATTTTTGCCTCTCATTAAGTCTTCCAAAGTTTGCATGAATCAAAAACTCATGAATTAAAAAAGACTTAACGCTTAAATAAGGAATCAACATCCAAAAAACTCCCCCCCGATGAGATCAAACATTCGACATCAGAAGGAATTAAAGGATGAAAGAAAATCACTCAAAAAATTGCAGTCGCCGAGCGTCGATCTTCATTGGCATCAGAAAAAGGAATTTTTCTTTCATGACAAGCATAATACAAGGATATCGCTGATGACCGATCCCCTTCGACATCAACAAAAGGTGAAGAGAGTAAATGTTAACGAAGAATTCAATGATATCACTGATACCCGACGCGCTTAGCAAAATCAAAGTAGACCAAATCACAATAATCATTCAGACCACGCTAAATTTTTTCTCCAATCGCCGATTTCCAAAACATTTTCAGAATCAGGAGTTTTGAGGAAGCTAACTGAAAGGAAAGTACATGATAGGTTTATCCTAGGATGTCGATCCCTGATAAATTTTCGGCATCGACACTCCCAGTTTTTAACTTGAATAAAGTCTTGAGTCTGACCAATACTTGCGAGCTAAGTCATTGGTTTTCAGTGCCACATATCCTGAGCCATTTGTGGCATGTTAGCACCGTACGATCATGGAGTAAATTGACACCATGCAAAACTATCATGTTGGAATGTACAATCGACGACACCTTGGTAATAGTTTCATTCAAATCACAATCCAAAGAATTGTAAACCAAATTTCAAATGGATTATCACATAATCATTGACAACCACAAAATGCATAACCAAAACTAGATCCGAATGTTTAAATAAACAATGTCAATTGCATGATTTAAAAGAAACCAATATGACTAACAATGCACCAACTATTTGAGCCCAAAATTAATGTGTTCAATAAAATCATTGCACCAACGAATTTGATTAAAGACACCAGAATATCATATCACCATTGCATCAATGAATTTATAAATCGAAACCATATTAACAAAAGTCAAATGCAAAGTGAGTAAAGTTTTGGTGTTTTGATAAATGTATGACCATTAATGAGTTGGAGGTAAGAGAGTTATGACCACATAAACAAAATATTTATAACAATCCAAAAGATCATTTTAAAGCCATCAACACGAATCCCAATTGTAGGTTTTCACGCTTGAAGTCGTGAAAATGAAAATGAGAAGTAGATATGTGAAAGAAAAGATACTAGTGTCGTTTTATTTAAAAAAATTGCGATGAGTATTGAGGGTTCAAAACCCTTGTGTAGGCATCTTGTAAGGAAAAGATAAAATTGCAAAATGGCTGCCAACAATGGTGACACACTGGTAGAAGCAGTTATCTCTGCCAAATGAACAATTCCAAATTAATATAATGAGAATAATTCAAACTCAAAAACAACAAGAAAATTGTTTAAACATCGTCATCAATCATAAAATTCCAGCTGGTTATTTTAAAAGATGAAAACTGATAACAGTCTTAATAAAAGTGAGTCACGATATTAAGGATAAAATATTCAATATTGTTGAAAGAGCCACTGCTGCCAGCAGGCGTCCATAGCCTCGACAGGGTTTTCATTTAACCCACTCTGATATCTGTATCCTGCCAGGAAGTTCTAGATCAGAATAGAGGACATTTTAAGGTCAAGAGATTCCATATTTGCAAATTTTCATATACCCGACATTGCTTTGCTGCCAACGGGCCTGTTCAGTACCCCGACAAAATTATATTGGCGTCATGCATGAATTTACCCACTACCAGCAGACCTGTTCAGCATCCCAACGAGTTTACAATCACTTCCCATAACTCTTTAATGATTTATTTGGTTTTTTAAAGATATATAATTGAGCGGGGTGACGCTGAAAATTATGATATTTTGGACATATTTTCACAGACCTTGAGAAATATTTTTAAACTGTCCCTTTTTCAATATCTAGAGATAGTTTATCAATAAACAGACTTTTGGAGGCTGGGAGACATCTTTTGAGTTATTCCTTTAAGGAACAGGGATAGCGTGAGAAGAAAATAGATGATCGTGACAAGCTTCAATTATAGATTGAAATCAATAAACTCATTTCAAACAACAGGCTTTCTTTAACATGGCCGTAAATATCATAAGCATATCATAATTGATGTTTAGACAAACTTTCAACAGTCATTTTAGAGGAATTTTTTTTTGTTTTCTTTGTCTGAATAGTTCATAATGCAGGTATGTGTATTTCAAAAGTAAAAACTGATAAGCGTAAGGGAAAAATCAAAACTAAAACAACAAAAGAAAATGAAAAACAAACAAAGAAAAAAAAATATTTACAAAGTGTACACAGGGTTGTCTTCAAGCGAAATACCTTTTTAGAGCTTGGCCATTCATTGGATAGGTGTTTGGCTATCCCTCTAGACTCTGTAATATGAAAGAGCTGGGACCTAATTTCTCAGCAATTAAAAATGGTCCTAGCCATAAGTTATGAAACTTCATGTGCTCTCCCTTTCCCTCATGTGGTTTGTCCCATTTTAAGACAAGGTCACCTACTTCAAAGTTCCCTTCAGAGGCATATTTGGAATCAAACCATCTTTTAACCACAAGTTGATGCTGATCCAACTTTCGTTTTTCTTGAGCCCTTACCTCTTCTAGTTTTATTAAAGAGTTAATTCGATTCTCCAAAGGGGGGTAGTTCTCTTCCTGTATTTTATATGATAGCTGCAGTGAGGGTAGAAGAATATGTGGTGGCAGAATTTCTCCTCTGCCATAGACAAGAAAGAAGGGAGAGTTACCCACAACATTTTTCGGAGTTACTCTATCAGCCCAAATTGTGTTTAACAATGCATTATGCCAATTTTTGTGATTTTCAGATACTGTTCTCTTGATGATTTTAATCAAATTCTTATTAGTTGATTCTGCCAATCCATTGCCCTGAGGGTAATAGCTGGTAGAATATTTCAATTTAATTCCTTTTTCTAGAGTGAACTCACTCTTCTCAAGAGACGAAAAATAAGAACCGTTATCGAATACTAAACAGTCAGGGATACCAAAACGAGTAATAATATTTGAATTTAAAAAGGAAATTACCTGACTGGTATTTATAGCTCTTAATGGGGTAGCTTCAGACCACCTGGTGAAGTAATCTATGGATTTTATGATAAACTTATGCTGCTATGAGGATGGCGGATTGATTGGACCTATAATATCAAGACCCCACTGCTGAAAAGGGGAGTCTACTTAAACAGGCTGCAAAGGGAAGGCTGGTTTCTGTATCCGCCCGGATGCTTTTTGACAAATAATACACTTGCGACACAAGGCATGAGAATCTCTAAAAAGTGTAGGCCAGTAATAACCTGGTCTTAAAACTTTATGGGCAGTGGTATCCCCACCAAAATGCCCACCAACTTCTCCTGCGTGCAATTCTAGTAAGACCTTTTCTGCTTCATCTTTCTCAAGACAACACATTAGTACTCTATCGAAATTTTGACGAAACAAAATACCATTAATCAAATGAAAGGAGGCAGATTTTAATATTAACTCTCTTCTTTTAGTGGGATCCAGGTGACGGGGGGCTGACCCATGTTCAAGATAGAATTTTATATCGTCATACCAGGGACTAACAAAGTTTTGTGCATAACAGATTGAATTTTGATTGTGTTGTCCTGGGTTTGACATATTGTTTTCTTCTTATTGTCCTGCTGTCGAGTCAACAACTAACTTGCATAGCCCTTGGCCTCTCACTATTTGTGCTGGGGATATTTCTATGTCATACTCTTGTAAGGAGGTGACCCAGTTCGCCCTCTTTTCACATAGTTCTTTCTGCACTAACAGGTTTCTGACGGTCGGGTAAGGGAAGTTAATTTTCATCCTAGATTTCAAAAGATAAGATCGGAAGTTCCTTACTGCTTTAAAAACAACATAGGCTTCTTGATCTGCCACTGGGTAATTAATTTTTGCGCCTTTGAAAGTAGAACTCATAAAGGCAATTGGGACTTCATTGTTTTCAATGTTCTTTTGAGTTAGGATAGTAGTGTAGGAGTAGTCAGTAGCAAATGTGTAGAGGGTGAAGTCTTGCGAAAAGTCGGGGCTCATGAGAGAAGGAGTGTCTATTATGGCCTTTTTTATTGAATTAAAATCTTGGTTTTATAAGGTTCCCCAATGATATTGTGCGTCCTTCTTTATTAAATCCTATAAAGGTCTCACCATTTCTGAAAAACTGGGGATGAATCTCCTGACAAAGTTTATCTAGCCTAAGAAAGACTACATAGACATTTTGGATGAGGGAGGGGGAAGTTTCGAAATGAATTGAGTCCTTTCAAGGTCGATAATCATCCCTTTGCTTGACACAATAAATCCTAAGAGCTTACCTTGTTCTACTACGAAGATAGATTTTTTAGGGTTCAAGGAAATTTCATACTTATGACATCGTTGTAGAATGACTCTTAAATGAGCTAGATGATTAGTTTTGTTTTTCGAGAATACAGTAACATCATCTAGGTAAACTAGGAAAAATTGATTGATTAAGCTTCGGAAATCTATGTCCATCGCTCTCTGGAAAGTGGCACCAACATTAATGAGTCCAAAGGGAATTTTCCTATAAGCGTAGGTGCCCCATGGAGTGCGGAAGGTAGTTTTAAGTTGGTCTGGAGGAGACATCAGGACTTGGTTGTACCCTGAAAAACCATCCAATAAGGATAATATTTCAGAACTAGATACCTGTTGAAGGATCTATTCCATGGGTGGGACAGGGTAGTTGTCTTTATCAGATGCTCGATTAAGGTTTCGGAAATCGATGCATAGTCGGATTTCACCACTCTTCTTCTAGACAAGGACCAGATTAGAGACCCATTGCATGTGTTTAAATAGGAAAATTATCTTAGCATTCATGAGTTTATTTAATTCTTTTTTGACGGATGGTTTGAGCTTAGGGTGCATTTTTCTTAACTTTTGTTGAAACGACAAGGTTTGTGGTTTCATAGGAATGACGTATTGTATGATGTTAGGGTCAAATTTTTTTAGGTCATCATATGTCCATGCAAAAACATCTTTGAATTCCTTAAACAATTTAGTAAACGCGGCTTTCTCTTGTTCAGAACACCCCACCCCTAAATTAATGCACTGTGGATTGTCATTAGTTCCCAAGTTTATTTTTTCATATGATACAGAAGAACTATTTGTTTTACAGTTGACCGATTTTTTGAATTTGTCTTGAAGATCATAAAATTTTTCTAATCTAACTATAGATTTAGGGATAGAATTTACCATGTCCGATGAAGATTCAGGAGATCTCGTATCTGGTATTACCTTGAAATCGCGCAGATTATTGTCATGAGTGCAGTCGTCGATCACTGCGCCTTGGAAAGTTTCTTCCATATGCAGGAAACTAATAATTTGTTGATCGTCATCGAAGACTCTCCAGTTCGTAATGTTGTCGGGGATAGATGGCTTGAACAACAATTTGACGGAGAATGCATTCGGGGACAAGCCTTCTGTAGGAAAGAGTTTCAAAGCTAAATTAGCTAATAAATTGGCTTCCGAATTATTCAATTTAGGAATAGAATTTATGTTAAAAGAAGAAAACTTATTCATGAAATTCCATACCTCAGATTGGTATCTTTTAAGATGAAAAGACAAATAGTGGATAGAATCTCTTACCTGTCTAACCACAATTTCTGAATCGCCAAAGACAATCAAATTTTGAATGTTCATATCTAATGCTTTTCTGAGGCCTTGCAATAAAGCCTCATAATCTGCTGTGTTGTTTGTACATTCAAATTCTAATCTGCATGTGATCAGGGTTTTGTTACGTGCTGGATCAATAATAACACAGCCCGCACCAACTCCTTCCTTGGACTTTGACCCGTCAAAGTAAAGAGACCATATTTGATTTTTATCGGGTGCATGAGACCATTGGGTAGGAACTACTAGCTGCATATATACCACAATCTCGAACTGTTGTTTCGGGTTAGTGATAATTGAAGTCTCGGCCATGAAATTGTCGAAAAAGGTATCCATCCCTTGTATTTCGGGTGAATCAACAGAAGGTGTAAATGGTTCATTGGGATCATTTAAATCAGTCACTCTGAACTTTAGGTAATGTTCACGATTTACCTTGATTTTGTTGGGCTTTCCGTTCTCGGGTAGCCACAGGTGAGACCAATCTGTCGCGAAATAGCCGTGTAGCTGCTCTGACCAGTCTTTTCTTAAAAATAAACCATAAACTTCTAGAATATCCACAACAATAATATCAATCATTTGATGAACTTTTGGGTTAGACGATAATCTTATAAGCACATTCCTTAATTCGCCTATAACTTTAACACTAGTTCGATCAAGTTGGATGATCTTTAAGGTGGATGGTTCAACTTCAACATTAATCTTCTGACACACAGATCATGGAATTATATTGGATGACGCTCCTGAATCTACCATACAATTGTGCACGTTCCTACTAAAGATTTCGAAAGTTAACAAAAAATGAGGTACATTTCTGCGAGTACTAATGGTGGAAGCTTGTGGCTTTTTACTCGTAGCCTCTAAAGATAATTTATCTACATTTGTTATATTATTTACAGGAAGGCCTCTCTTCTCGTGAGGATCGGAATTGTTCTTAGCGGAGGCCTTTTGAGGAACTTTTGGGTTGTTATGAAAAACTTTGTTACTACTTGGATTACCGTTTTTGCTATTCTCTGCGATATTCTGTAACATTTTTTGTAGCAGAAACACAAATTTTAATAATTCATAAACATAAATGTTAGCCCTTAACTTTTTTAGATCTTCAACTAAATCATAATCTAAGTTGGGGCTTACATGACTCTATTTAGTCTCAGTTGATTTAGACTATTTTGGGGGTGAAGTCGTGGTGTTTTCAGAAGACGGTTTGTTTGATGTCTTACTCCTAGTATTGTAGGGATGTATTGTCTCGAAATTAACTTGAAAAATGCTATCCGAGAAGTGTCCAAAGATGTTCATAGAAGATTCATCTTCTTCAACTATCTCTTGTTCAACTACCTCCTCAGGAATCTTAGGAGGCATCAAGTTATTCTGGGCTTCTAGAATCGTTTGAATAGCGAATTGTAGGCTTTCTAGATTTAGGCCCTCGGTATTTGAATTAGATCAGTTGGTAGGAAAAGTCTTCCTAAACAGGGGTTTGTAAGGCCCTTTGCTCGAAGAAGCTTCTTCAACCGTCCTTTTCAAATCTATAACTTGATTTGACAGTTTTTGAACGAATTTTGTTAAATTTTCGAAATCTGAGCTTTCAGGTTGTGTTTTATTTTGAGCAGGTCTGTAGGATTTCGATTTTCTTTTTGGAAGATGAACTAGTCTCTATTTCATTACTAGTAGTGTCTTTTAAGCTAAGGATGTATTTCTCAATCTGACTGGCCTCTTCGAAGGCCTCTAACAACATGGATTTATTAGATCGCTTTACCCAAATGGCTATACTTTGGTGTAAAGCTTTCGTATAGTATGCTATGATAAGATTCTCAGTAGGGATCGAATCCATAGGGATTCGGTTCTTTAGTGTTAAGAATCTTTGGTTAAAGTTTTTGATTTTCTCTTTGGGGTTCATTCTTAAACTAGAAATCTCCATGACTAGAAATTCTGGGGACTTATCGTCTCCAAACTTCTCCAGAAAGAAGGATTCAAACTTCTCCCATGACACGATGGTATGGGGCTTCTGGGCAAAGTACCAGGTAGAGGCATTGTCCTCAAAAGTATAGGGGAAAAATCTACAAACTACGTCTTCGTGATCAACATTATGGAGTCTAATGGCTAACATAAACTTTTTAATGTGATCTTCAGTGATCTGTTTAGAGTCCGGGTCAAACTTGGGGAGCCACTTCTCTGGATGTTTGGGCAAGGGATGCTGAGGCTCAGGTACGACTACAACATCTTGGTCGAGCCAAGGCTTGGAAAGATTGTTCTGGTTGGCCATTGGTGTGGACGATGTGGAAGGCTGGGATGAAGAGTTGCCTTCGTCAGAAGAGTCTTCTCCAGAAGAAGGGGATGATGGAGGTGGTGAGGGTGGTATTCTAGATCCTTCTGCAGCAGGAGTGAGGATTGGATATATAGGGTTTAAAGTGAGGTTAGTGCCTCCAAGTTGTTCTCTGATATCAAATAAATATAATGGTTGATCCAAAGGTTGATTTGGTTGCCTTAACCGAGCGAAGGCACTATGTGTTCTTATGAGAGATTAATGGACAATCTCTTATATGTCACCACCTGAAGGATTTGGGGTTACTGGTTCAACTGTGATTAGTAGATCATCGTTTGATGTGTTTGTTGTTTGAGGGGTGATTTTGTCGTTTGAATGACTTCTTGTCACTATAGGTGAGCGGTTGGGTGGTGGAGGAGTCTTACGACCGCCTCGTGCCATTAATAATTTTCAGGCCCTCCTTCTAGCGCCATTTGTTGACGGGCGAAATTGATCGCTCGTCAACTAGAGGGGTGGATCTGGTCTGAGGTTGTCTAAATAACCCAAGCCGTTTGGATTAATCCACTCCGACAGGTTTAGCAGCTCCGTTAGCCGATCTAAGTCCTAAGAAAGTGAAAAAACTAAGCTAAAGAAACTAATCTAAGTGAAAAAACATCCACTGCAAACTATATACAAA
>ML781968.1:844852-857517 GCA_009831015.1 Picea engelmannii | reverse complement strand
AATATATATATATATATATATATATATATATATATATATATATATATATATACAATAATTCTACTTATTAAATGTTCAGTTATCAATGTAATTAAATCTCCATTATATATATAGTATTTACAAAATAAAATTTTAATCCAAATCTGTAAAATCATATGTGAATTGTCTTATGACAGCGAAGCTATTATTTTTTATTTTTATATTTTTTATGAGAAAGAAATAAAATGACAGCTATCTAAGCTAAGCAATAAAATAACAATCCTAACTATAAATCTAAACTATAGAAATGAAAAGTGAGACGTGTGCAGATTACAAGAATTTCTATATTAACTAAACTAATTAAATAGCACTAACAGACTGACCTGTAGTAGTGCTTCCTATTTGTTCTATGCACGGTACTTGATTTAGCTATTTGATAGGGGAAACCCGCACCAGATTTTTCAAAAGCTTCTCATAAACAGGAAGCAACGACACTCTTGAATATGAATGACATAACAAGCAAGACATATAGCAACAACAATTTTATATTTTACAAATAATCACATTAAGATAAATCCCTTTGCAAAGATTTGTACATAACTGCTCATTCAACAAAGAAGGTTAACCTTTTGTTCATGAAATTAAAACAGGATAATTGCTGTAATGAAAAATAGGAGACATCAAATATGGACACAATTTAAATGACATCACATCAACCTGTAACAAATTTTGATATCTAAAGTAGTCAATAATTTGATTACAAATTGAAATGAACAAAACTTGAAATAAAAGTATGATATATTGAAAGCTAAAGCCGTACAAACATCCACTTTCATTCCAGTCTGAAAAATCAATCCATAGTCTCTGCCTCCAAGCAGTGATGGTTTGTTTACAAAAATAATAAGTATATAAAGGCCACAGGATGAAACATTCCTTGTGGAAATGATCAAAACTGCTTGCAAAAAATATGGGAACAATCTCCCAGATTCCTATTTCTAACTAAGACTAATAGCCTAATCCAAAATTGTGTAAAACAAAAAACATGTTCCAAAAATGCCACCATCGATCCAATTCCCTTTGAAATTTGTGTGTACCTGTAGATGCACAAAAATACACGATTTCAGATTATGTTTAGTTGTAAAATCAACAAAAACTCAAATTTAATCTCACGATTTTGTAGCTAGTCATTATTTACAAATAGAATCGTATTATATCAATTCAATCTTAACAGAAATATATGTGATTTATCAAACAAATCCATTATACTATTTCAAAGAAAACAAAATCATTCTGAAATCATTGTTGAAATACCATACCTTGGTTTCAAGGATATGATTCGATCAGGCTATTTTTGAATTAACAATGGCAGTGGCCACCTCTACGTTTTTGAAAACGACAGAGCCTGTGGTCTTCTGCCTTTTATCATTAGCTTGCAGTCTATCATTTTCCTTGGTTAACATATTTACTCGGTCCTCCAAGGACTTGATTTGGGATTGAAGCAGAGGGACATCTTTATAATATCAGTCGAGCCATGAGTTGCATTCATTGCACTGTGGTTGATCAGGTCGTGTCATTACAGGTGGAGAATCTCCTAATTTTCCAGCAGTTCCACTGTCGAGCTTGATCCTGGGGAAGTTAGGGTCATCTTTAAGGCACGACGGGAGGTTCGATACGTAGTCATAGGGATTGACAGAACAAAGGTTGTGTGAGTATGGATACTCCTCAGTCATAAATCACTCGATTTCAGAATCTGAGTCTTCACTCAAAACAATTGGTTTCTGATCTGTGTTTTGTTTAGGTTTGTTGCAAGCACACCTTGATACCCAATGCACAACCTTCTTACCCTTGCTATTGACATTTCTATTACCCTTACCATTTTTCTTTGCAAACCTCTTAATACGCTTAGCATTGTCTTTTAGGCATGAGTCAGGCAGGGTGTCGATTAGGTTATCGTTCGGGTAGGTCGAGGGTTCAACAACAGGTAAGAGTGTAGGAGGGGGCACAACAGGCTCGACAAGGGTTTTGGTGACCACGGTTTTGTCCACCTGAACAAATTCAGGATTGGATAATCCATTCCTCAACAAGAAAACTTCCCAACAGTCGCCACTCAACCTCAAATGATGGACTATAACAATTTTAATTAAACAGTGGTGGAAGAGGCTGGAGGCGGCCTTTTCCCTCTTGAATCGTTTAGCCATTTTATACAAACTGTGAAGGAGGAAATGTGGCACATTTAAAGGGAAATCTATGAAACTCATAAGCATCTGTAGGTGGTATAGGAAAACTAAACCATATCTACCTTCACATGTAATGAATTGCTTAATAATGGCCAACAAATCATGCCACCTAGACTTAAGAGCTGTGACTGGCATACCTTTGTCACAAATGTTGATTTTCCTTGAGGTAAACAGGAGAGGCCATGGAACTTCCTCCACCTTCGAATTCTTAAACCATTTCCACCCCTTGGCTGGCAGACCAGTGGCTGAGCTGAGGAATTTCTCGTTCAATTCGATTTGGATGTCCCCAACTTTGGCCCTGCATCCATCGAATGTGAGGGAAAATTGTTGAGCGACTGCAAGGTTGAAACCATCAAATTTTTCAATGAAAACTAACCAGCCATTCCTCTCCAGGTCCTCTCGGGCATTATCAAATAACAACAACGTTTGGATGCCGTTGGGTTCAATGTGCACTACAGGAGCCATAGCAGATAGGACACAGTTAATAGGGTAATTAGTGAGGGGGTTTGACAGGGTAGACACATAACTAATTTCCCATAGGTTTTCCCAAAACAAGCAGAGGCAGACCGAAGTGCAAGGCAAATGTTAATGCTTATGCGTGCGAGGGTGGTGCAGTAAATTGAAACCATGAAAAACTATCATGTTGGCATGTACAATCGATGGCGCCTTGGTAATAGTTTCATTCAAATCACAATCCAAAGCATTGTAAACCAAATGTCAAATGGATTATCAAATAATCATTGAAAACGACAAAATGCATAACCAAAACTAGATCCTAATGTTTAAATAAACAATGTCATTTGCATGATTTAAAAGAAACCAATATGACTAACATTGCACCAATGATTTGATCCCAAAATTAATGTGTTCAATAAAATCATTGCACCAACAAATTTGATTTAAGACACCAGAATATCATATCACCATTGCATCAACAAATTTATAAATCTAAACCATATTAACAAAAGTCAAATGCAAAGTGAGTAAAGGTTTGGTGTTTTGATAAATGTATGACCATTAGTGAGTTGGAGGTAAGAGAGTTATGACCACATAAACAAAAGATTTATAACAATCCAAAATATCATTTTAAAGCCATCAACATGAATCCCAACTGTAGGTTTTCACACTTGTAGTCGTGAAAATGAAAACAAGAAGTAGATATGCGAAAGCAAAGATACTAGTGTCGTTTTATTTAAAAAATTTGCGATGGGTATTGAGGGTTCAAAACCCTTGTGTAGGCAGCTTGCAAGGAAAAGATAAAATTGCAAAATGGCTGCCAACAGGACCTTACAATGATTTAAAATTCCTAAGTGATTTACTTATAATTTGAAACTATCCTAAGATTGTGCACATGTGGGCATGTGTAGGACCTTACAATTCTTTGAGATTATGTTTCAAAAAAATGCTTAGAGGTATTGGCCTCTCCTAAAATGGTTTATTTAAAGTAAGATGAAGGTTTCTTCAAGCAATCTCTTTCTTTGATTTCGAATATCACACAAGGGTGTGAGGAAAGAGCATAATCCAAGATTGTCTAAATAGCCTTCTAGTCCCAAATTAATGTGATTTTTTTGTAAAAGAATAGATTTTAATGAAACTCAAATTCTAAACTTTAATCCATCCATGTGGAAACCAAGGAAATCAAAATATATTATGGTTATTTTTAATCCCCCTAGAATTCTATGTGTGACTAAGTTATCTACGCAAGAATGAATCTCAAGCCTGGTTGTTATGGCTTTTACAAAGTGCATAAAAGAAATCTAAGCTATTGGAAAAAGATTAGCCTCAAAATCCCTTACAATATAGTGAAAAAGAGATTTTGCATGGCTTTATGCATAGACAATCACACAAAGTGTGTAGACCACGCGAAATGAGAAATATGAGGATGCGTAGTTCTACACGTACTACGTGACTATTTTTCATGAACCCTCACACACACAAGAAAATGTCGGGCCGACAATTTAAAATGAAATTCTCCAATAGAGGGATGAATTGTAGTGTCTAAAGGGTAGGTTGAGCTGGTTTTGGACCCTGCAAACATGAGGGAGTGAGAATAGAAGGTCCAAGAGTCCAAAGGGGGAGGAATTTGATCCACACTCCTCAGTTATGTCACCAAACTATTGGGCTCCTTTTGTCACTTGGGTGAGAAAAAAGAGGCCCTTGATTTCTTAGTTGGACTAGCTAAACAACATCTAACAATGGTAGCAGGTTAGTAGGCATGAAAACAATGAAATCAATATCAAATAAAAAAAAACGATAAACAAAGAAACATGAGTTAAACAACTATCAACAAGAGATGCAAAATATTGAAAACAAAGAGTTGGTATCCAATATACATTAGTCTTCTTAATTTGAGAACACCAAGAGGAGAAATGTGGGATTGGTGAATCCCCTATTACTCTTAAGGGAGGTCCCTTAAATCCCACAAGATAGAACTTCTACTCTCCTATTCTAACTTGACAATGGTGAATAAATGTATGGAAGAGGCTTCCCAAGAGGTGGAAAGACTTTCCCTTGATATACTTTCTCAAATTGTCCGTGAGAGAGGAAATGGTTTCTCCAAGAAGATTTGAACAACATAACACTAAAATAAACTTTCTTCTTTATTTTTTTGGATACAATGATCCTTTATTTATAGGAGTATTGCTATATATTTCACAGCTAGTTTCAAATGTGAATGGGGAGGCCTTTAAAGATACCTCTCATCCTTTAAGTGATACAAAGGAAGAATTTTAGGGAGATTTTGGGTTATGGTTGAGATCTACTTCATCCTAAAAGTGGTTGAGGCTCGACCAAAACCATCAATGTGCCATTTCCACATATTCTTGGGTTACTTGATTGTTAGTCACGTGGACCATGCATTGTGCACATTTTATGTTATGTTATTCTGCGCAGATGTGCACACACTTTATTTGTTGAATGTGTGTGGAAATTCAAGATATGTTTTGCATAGTTTTGTGATTATCTGGCCAATATTGATTTTTATCCTCATGTAATTATTGATTGTATGCTATATTTGTGTTGATTGTTTATTCATCGGTTGTCTATATTTGTATGAACACCTTTTTGTTGATAACACCAATGACACAATGTCAAATATCTGACGATAATGTGTTCGTCGGTTTATCCAACTAATATACACCAACAAAACTGGTAGCCATGTTTTTTCAAAGTATTGATGGAATTGCGTCGACCAACCGACGTACTACCATTAGATTTTAGTTCACAAGAAGTAGTGTGTTAGGGTTTTCAACCAAGAAGGAAATTTTCTTTTTGTATGAGGGAATTGTATTGCGAATTGTGTAGTATTATGAAGAATAGAATATTATAGGTGCAACTCTAAACATGTTGTCATTTTTCCCAATTTGGGTTTCCAATTTAAAATTTCTGTGTAATGTGTGTGTGTGTGTGACATTGTATATTTTCTATTTTTATTAAGAATATATTTGCAATAATTAATTGTACAAGGTTAAAATCTATAGTTTTTGGGATCCCCTACATGTATATGCATAATGCAATCTTTATTTGGATAGCCAATTAGTACCTCTTGATCAAGGAGGGGAAGTCCTACACAATCAATGCACACAAAGGTAAATCTCAAATATCACTAGTAAGTGCTAACCAAGACAAGGAATTGATTAGTTCCAGTAAGAAACATGTTTTACTTTTATTAGGATAAAATAATTCTGATGATGGGTCGATAAGAGTAAAGGCATCCTTGGAGGGGTGTAATAAAGAGAAGAAACATTAGTTGTAAGAATTGCTACATGGATACAAAGGATTTTTCCAATATCCTAAATGGATACCACCAAAGAGGGAAGTGGAACACAAAATACAATTATTGCCAGACTCCCCATTGTCGAATATTGGGTTGTATAGGAAGTCCATTTTGGAAGAAAATAAAGTGAAGAAATAGTCATAACAACTATTGGAGTAGTGTGTGATTTGACCAAGCACATCACCTTTTGGGTCACTTATCAAAATTGTACCACATAAGGATGGGACTTGGCGAATGTGTATCGATTACAAAGCATTGAACAATATTACACTAAAACATTGGTACCCTCTACCTAGGATTGATGATCTGTTAGATCAATTGCAACATGAAAAATATTTCACCAAGTTGGATTTGAAATCAAGATACCACCGGGTATGCATCAAAGAACAAGACACCCAGAAGACTGCCTTCAAGAAAAAGAAAGGTTTGTATGGGTCATTCCATTTCGTTTATGTAATGCAATAGATACATTTATTAGATTGGTGAATGATGTATTACACCGATATCTATATTCATTTGTTATATTCTATTTAGATGATATACTAATTTATAGTTCTACATGGGAGGAGCACATCTCAAATCTCATGCAAGTGTTAGAGACTTTGAGGAAGACCAAATGTTGGATAACCTCAAGAAATGTGAGTTTTATTAGAAGTATTTGGTGTATTTGAGGTATGTCATCGGTGGAGGGGAGCTCAATATAAATCCTGCAAAGATGGAGGCTATCATGAAATGGCCAATTCCTACAAATGTCACCAAAGCTAGGATTTTTTTTGGGGTAACACAATAGTTATGAAAGTTCATAGCTTCTTTTCTAGTAGTAGAAACACTACTGCATGCCATAACAATGAGTGGTAAGAGTTTCCAATGGGGGAAGAATCAACAGAAGGATTTCGATGAGCTAAAAAAAAATATCAGTAAAGTACCAATTTTTGCATTACCAAACTTGGAAAATCCTTTCGAAGTGGAGACAAATGAAAGTGGGTATTCCATGGGAGCAGTTTTGATGCGCGAAGGAAGGAATGCATGCTATAAGTTTGAAATATTTCATGGGGAAGTTCTAGACTACCTTACCTATGACAAGTAACTATATTCCCTGGTCCAAGATTTCAAGAAGTGGAAGCACTATATGATGTCAACGGAGACCATCATCTACATAGATCACCAACTGCTACAATATTTGTTGTTATATAAACAGGATCGCAGATAAATAAAATAAGACAAATGCGGAAATAAAACATAGAAGATACAAAATACAATAGAGACATAAATATATGTGGTTCAGCTAGTGTGGGCTATGTCCACCAGAAAAATTTCCAGGTTTCTCCTTTTTATTATCCAACAAATGAAGGAATATGACTTACATCACACCCTTTGTAACTTCTTCTTGTTTCTCTCACATTCTCCTCTCCTAGAATACAATATTTACAATGATACATAGTCGCAATACAATTCCCTCATAAAAGAGGGTTTCCTTCTAGGGAAAAAAACCCTAACATAACTTCTACCATCAAATTTGTGACCTTGTATTGAATGGTCCAGATTTAATATGAAATTACAATATACATTTACACAGAAATTTTTCCTTTGGGGGCTTCACCCCCCAGCCCCCCATCGGGGAACACTGTTCCCAAAACCCCTGTTGGGGGCCCGCTTTCCCTCAGACCTCCTAGATGGGGGGATGAGCCCCCCATACCTCGTAGGGGGAAATCCCCCTCGCGTGGAGGGGTGTACAGTATTCATGGGGTATAAACATGGCTGAAAACAAAGACATATGAAACATGAATATAGTTAGGCTCCACAACCAACATTTGTAAGCCCAGAGTAAGCTACAACAAACAAAACATTACAAGTGGATGGGGTTTTTAGAAAAAATTCATGTAATCATAAAGTATAATAAGGGAAACACAAACATGTTGGAAGACATTCTTTCAAGGTCACCCGCATATAATATTACAACTTTGGGAACTTTGATGCACATTGACCATTTTACCCATGATGCATATATAGATGCATATGCATAAGATGAGGACTTCGAGGAGGTTTTTCAATAGATACTAGGCCAAGTTCATATAAAACAAGGTGATGACAAGGTTGATTATCAATTGCAGAATGGGTTACTCTACGAGCTCGATAAACCCTATTTCCCTAAAGGTGAATGATTGCAACCTATCAAAGAGTCTCACACCTCCAAGGTTGTAGTACATTTTGGTGTTGGGAAGACAGTTGTCAACTTACAAATGTATGCGTACTAACCCATAATGTAAGAATATGTAGCACATTATATTAGAGGATGTAAATTTTTTTGTACCAACAAGCCTAGTAACAAGAGTCAAGGTCTATAACATCCCTTACTTGTACCCACTTGACCTTGGGAAAAACTTTCCATGGATTTTGTGGGAGGTTTAAAAACACCCAGGAAAGGACATGACTATCTATTTGTGGTAGTTGATAGGTTCAACAAGATATCCATTTTCATACCTTGTAAAAAGACCATCAAAGGACAAGAAGAAACAAACATGTTCTTTGAATGGGTTTGCATGCACTTTGGGATACCAGAAGCATCATCTTAGAGAGGGATACCATATTTCTTAATACATTTTTGACTACATTGCTGAAGAACATGGACACTAAGTTGAAAAGAAAGAAAACATTCCATCCACAAACAAATGGGGAGATAGAAGTAGTCAATGGGACTTTGGTATAGCTTTTCAAAGGTTACAATCATAATCATCCAAATATATGAGATGAAAATTTGATATACATAAAATACTTTTATAATAGATCATTCCACACTTCTATGGCTAAGTCACCTTTTGAAACTTGCTTTGGATATTTTCCACATTCACCCTTAGATGTTGTATATGGAAAACAAGGAGGAATGAGAGAGGACCTCACAAAATATGCATTGAGAATAGAAAATTTTGTTGAGAAGATTAGGAAAATCCATTTGCATGTATAGGAACCACTGAAGAAGTAACACCAAAAATAAAAGGCCAGACATGATCAACACAGAACTGAGAAGTCATTCAAAGTGGGAGACAAAGTTTGGTTACAATTGAACAAGGAAGGACTACATGGTCCTTGTTGACACTGAGAGGGGGGTGAATCAGTATCAAGTACAATTTAAAACATTTTTCAAATTACACTTAAACCATTCAATTATATCCAATGAGCAATGAACAATAGTATAAGAGTTACACTAATACACCACAATACACCATGCACAATATATGAGAAATACTCAATAGTTATTGTTCAAGGGAAGTAATGACTTCCAAAGGTAGCTACAACTTCCAAATGTAAAGGGAGGGATAAACCTCCAAGAGGAAGATACAATCCTCCAATATCAAGAGAGATTTTAACTCTCCATCCTTGCCCCTTCCTTCCACCCAAGAATATATGAGAGATAATAAAACTTTGCATTAAATCATCACCATCAACCAATCATCACATAGAACCTGATAATGCTTCCTAAGACTTCTTCAATTTCTGCAATTCTTCAATTCTTGGAGTACTCTGATCCTATAGATAACATTATTCAATTTATTCTTTGAAACTCCTCCAAGTTTCACTCCTTGAATCCTCCTAAAAAAGAAGTTATAGAAAGAATGGTATACTTTATTCAATTCTGGTCTATTCGGGAGAGTGAACTTGCACAGAATGCCCCACGCTCAATAATTAACATCTAATTATTAAACTCACACAAAAGAAACAAAATTTCGTACTATTTACAATGAAATTTGTCCCACATCATTTGGATTCTCTATGAATAAGTTATGAATTTTTTACGTGGAACACCTGTTTATTGACTAGCTTCAGGACTGGTCACAAACCCTATCTTCCACAGAGTGTATCTCCATAATTATAGTGAATCAAGAGATGAAATTTTTACCACAGGTACCTTGATATTTCTTCTCAATACCATAGCAATTTAACAATTTGAATCATTCTAGAAAAAATGTTATAGAAAAAATGGTAAGATGACCTGAAAATAACATACCTTAGAGCGCATCACCAAAAGACTTCATCCTCCCTTGAAATCCAGC
Source organism: Picea engelmannii (assembly GCA_009831015.1). Taxonomy (NCBI): domain Eukaryota; kingdom Viridiplantae; phylum Streptophyta; class Pinopsida; order Pinales; family Pinaceae; genus Picea; species Picea engelmannii. Next base: position 847,477 of record ML781968.1, on the reverse strand, counting down.
CTTCTTTACTTCTGATTTCCTCTGAAATTAAACTTGTATATCAAATGAATGTATAATGATATTTATTTATACCATTTGTGTCACTTCCTTTTAACATTAGGTCTGACCTGACACTTTCTTATTTTGTAATTCTTTTCTTTAATTATCTTCAAGACCTGCATGTACTTCCTTCTTCAATTCACTTTGTCATCTTCAAAAATTCATTTCTCCTCAACCATGAGGATCCATGTGACGTGTCACATACCAATGGAAACAACATGATGTATAATATCCATCCATGGGTGTTGTATATGCATGTGCATTGTCCTTCATGTCCAAATACCTTCATCAATCTTGCGGTCCAAAACCCATAACTAGGGTTGACATCAATGACAACAACCAATATTCCAAAAATCTCCCACTTTGTCATTGATGGAAACACTCATGCTCCCCCTATCATCATGATCCCAATTTCTCCCCCTTTGACATCAATGGAAAAGGGTAGGGTTTCTCCCCCTAAGTTTAACGACATAAGGTAACTCTTCTTTGGGGATACTCCCCCTGAACATGTGGCACTCAATAATACTTAATCCTTATTTTTGGTCTTTGTGACTTTTTCTTCCTTATAATCCTTTTGTGTGGCTTATGTATTCTCTCTCTTCTTCATGTCTAGGATGTATGTGTTGTTCGGTCTTCTTGTTGCAGTTGCAACCAATCTTCCTGGATTATTTTCTCTGATTTTACATTTTTGGGAGTCAAATGTAAGAGTGTATCCTTGATCACACATTTTACCAACACTGAGTAGATTATGATTCCAGTCTTCAACCAATAGAACATTCTTTGATTTTACATTTTTTCTTCCAAGCTCTACTACACCTTCTCCAAGTATTTTGGCAGATGATTCATCTCCAAATGCTACATTTCCACCCTTTCTCTTCAAGCTGATGAATTTGTCTTGATCCCCGGTCATGTGTGAAGAACATCCACTGTCTATGTACCATTCATATTATTCTTTTTATTCTTCAACGGTTAATGCTATTCGACAATCTTCATTGTTTGGAATCTCTTTCCTTCTCCATACTATGGTTGGCATAGGGACATATTCATTCATATATCTACAATCTCATGCTTTGTGACCAAGATAATTGCATTTGTAGCATACAATATTTTTGTCCATCAATGGGTAAAATGAATTATAACTTCTGTTGACAAATCCACGATTATTTCTATATATTTTGTTTACATCATTCATGTTTCTTTCGTATTTTTTCCTTTCATTGATTCTACAATTAATTTCCTTATGTCCAAAATTTTTGCAAGTATAGCAATGACCAAGAAAGAAATTTTGATACCTGGGAGTAAGTGACATTCTTTGTGATGTAGTCCATCTGGGTTCATGATCTCTCTTCTGTAGTTTCCTTCATACTGATTGAAGCTTCTTTGATTCCTGAAGGTAGGAGGTCTTCTTGGATATTTATCTCTTTTGTAATCATTCCTTCTTTCTGGTATCTTGGTCCACTTCTCATCAACTGTTTCTGTAGATCTTTCTTCAACCTTCTTGTTGGTATTTGCATATTCTTTGTATGAAGTTTCACCCATGCATCCAAGATGTTTTAATTCTTTTGGCACTTGAGAGTTTCTTAAGCTCTTCCTTAGTGAGACAACTTCTTGTTCAAGTTTCTCACAATCTTCTTCTTTCTTTATCATTTGGGACTTCTTTACTTCTGTTATTCTTCTTGCTTCTTCAAGTAGATTTTTCAAGGAAATGGTTTCTTCTCTTAGTTTCTGAAATTCTTCTAATTGTTTCTTTAAGCTTACAACTGTCTTTTCATAACTACCCAATTCACTTCTTAGTTTTCTATGCATGTCTTTGAGTTTGCTATTTTCAATCTCAACATGCTTAACTTTTTTAAGATTCTCATCTTCTTGTTGAATCATTTCTACTTCATGATTTTATTCTTCTTCATTTTCATCTCTTTCAATCCTTGGATGAGGACATTCAAATTCAACATGTCCTACTCCTTCACAATTAAAGAAAAATAGTTGACCTCTATTTTCTTCTTTGAAATCTGAGATGTTGTAATCTTATTCAACTTCTTGTTCTTCTTGTTCTACTTCTTCCTTGCATAAAGTTCTTGTAGCTTGTCCCAAAGCTATTTTGTTGATGCACATGATCCCACCTTGGATTTCACTGAATCTATCAATCCATCCAGGATGGTATCTATTGCCAGTTTGTTATTCCTTTTTGCTTCCTTCTGAGCTGTAGTCTTTGGTTTCTTCAAAGCATTGTATCTTGAAGCAACTGAGAACCAAACATCTTCCCCAAGAGCTTTCAAGTAAGTTTCCATTCTATTTTTCCAATATTCAAAATTGATTCCATCAAATGGTGGAATCCCATTTGGAATGTTGCCTTCCATTTTTGCATAGGATCTTCCTTCCAGTGGTTAAACTGTACTGAAGGTAACCCTCTCTAATACCAATTATTGATATTAAGAAGGGGATGAATTAATATCAAGTACAATTTAAAACATTTTTCAACTTATACTTAAACCATTCAATTATATCCAATGAGAAATGAACAATAATATAAGAGTTACACAAATACACCAAAATACACCATGCACAATATATGAGAAATAATCAATA
>ML781968.1:828091-844727 GCA_009831015.1 Picea engelmannii | reverse complement strand
TTAAATCATCACCATCAACCAATCATCACATAGAACCTGATAATGCTTCCCGAGACTTCTTCAATTTATGCAATTCTTTAATTCTTGGAGTACTCTTATCCTTTATATAAAATTACTCAATGTATTCTTTGAAACTCCTCCAAGTTTCACTTCTTGAATCCTCCTCAAAAAGAAGTTATAGAAAGAATGGTAGACTTTATTCAATTCGGGTCTATTTAGGAGAGTTCACTTTCACAGAATGCCCCACGTGCAATATTTAATATCCAATTCTGAAACTCACACACAAGAAACTAAAGTCCATACTATTTCCAATGAAATTTTTCCCACATCATTTGGATTCTCGATGAATAATTTATGACTTTTTTACCCGGAACACCTGTTTATTGACTAGCTCCAGGACTGGTCACAAACCCTATCTTCCACAGAGTGTATATCCATAATTATAGCGAATAAAGAGATGAAATTTTGACCACAGGTGCCTTGATATGTCTTCTCAGTATGATAGAAATTTCACCATCTGAATCATTCTAGAAAACATTTTATAGCAAAAATGGTAATATTACCTGAAAATAGCATACCTTAGAACACATCACCAAAAGACTTCATCCTCCCTTGAAATCCGACCTTCTTTACTTATGATTTCCTCTGAAATTCAACTTGTATATCAAATGAATGTATAATGATATTTATTTATACCATTTATGTCACTTCCTTTTAACATTAGGGAAACTTGACACTTTCTTATTTTGTAATTCTTTTCTTTAATTATCTTCAGGGCCTACATGTACTTCCTTCTTCAATTCACTTTGTCATCTTAAAAAATTCATTTCTCCTCAACCATGAGGATCCACGTGATGTTCCACATATCACCAGAAACAACATGATGTATACTATCCATCCATGGGTGTTGTACATGCATGTGCATTGTCCTTCATTTCCAAATACCTTCATCAGTCTTGTGGTCCAAAACCCATGACTAGGGTTGACATCAATGACAACAACCAATATTCCAACAGTCCTAATAAGAAGATCAAGGATGTTCTTTATGGAACTTTTGAGATATTAGCTAAGGTGTGAGATAACACCTACAAAGTTAGTCTACCCTCATGCATGTGCACTTACTTAGTAGTGAATGTGGAGAATCTCAAAATCTATTATCCTTCCGTGTTGGACTAGGAGGAGGATAAAGTTCTACCTTCCATATGACTTATCCCTATATTCTGAGGTAGATTTAGTAGAGGACACAATTTTGTGGAAGTGGTCCAAAACTACACGACAGGGGCAACATGACCTTTGGAAGATTGGGTTGAAAGGACAACTTCTAGACAAAGAAAAGTGGTACTTGAGGGAGAAGGTAGAGGAAATATTTCCTCACCTCATTCAATAAATATTTTGGGGACCAAAATCCTCCCTAAATGGGTAGGTTGTAATATTTTAAACACAAGCTAAGATCTAGTTGCGATAAAAACTACACCGGTAAAATTGCAAGAAAAGAGAGAAAAAAGAATGAAATAACACTCGAGAAGAAAATATTGTTGAAGAACCAATTCGTATCTCACTTGTGTATTAATTCTTTACACGAGTACACTATATAGAATCTTTTGGTAGAATTTCGCATAAGGTTGAGTTTCTTTGTGCATGCACTAATTAGATTTAGTCAATTTTTAACTAATCAATACCATGGGTTAATACCATGAGTTAGTAAGTGGTAAATGATGATAAATGATAATTTGAATCTATTACTAATAAATGAAATGCACACTTCCTAAGGGGCTAAGTTATCCATATCCCAATCACATTAGTTACCGTTAATTGCATATGTTAGACTTGCTATAAATAGCACTGCTAAAAACAGGCAACCCACTAGATTTATGAATGGCTAAAAATAGACATGGATGTCCCTTGAAAAGTGGAATTATTTTCTTGTACTTTGACACCTCCCCTGAATAACAACTTGGGAGTAGGCATGATGTATGAGTATCTCCAATTTTCATCCATGTAATGTACTTTATATATAAACAACTTATGTAAAACATAATATGACAAAGGTGAGGTAATGATGGAAAACCCAGTGGAAAGAAAATCCCCCTCAAAATATAATGCATACTACTATGCAGTAGCTATGAAGAAGGATGGTGTTGCAGAGAAACAACCCCACCATGAATTTGTCTACATATATGTCTTTTCCAATCATGTAAGAAGCCCTTGTATTCTGGTTGAGCATTATACATTCTTGCAATAGTTGTGTGTGCTTGTGGAGTACCAAAAAAATGATAACTAGGTCTCTGTGACTTGGCAGTTTCTCCTACTAGCTCATTAGTTGCATGTAAAGTATGATGTGACCTCCCTATATTGTGATTTTGACATGCAATAAGTTGTTTATGGTACTCTAAATCATATTCTAAAATCTGATGCAAACAATGTGTAAAATCATCTCAAAGATATTCCTTTGGAAAAGGAGAAAAAGATGCAACTAAATTCTCCTGGAGTGTATGCAAGGGGTCTTCCTCGAGCTTGTCATTTTCTTGTGTTATAAGAGTAACATAATGAGATTTAGGAACAAAATGAGAAAAAATATACAACCTGGAATGATCAATCCACCTCACCAACTAGAACTTTGGAACCATGTGCCATCTATGAAATTATCATCAAATCGAGAGTGAACTCAACTCACTTTCCTATATCTGAATGTGTAAGCCAGTAGATAAATAGGAGATTAATAGAGAGATACAAAACAAGTAACACATTCTGAAAGATTCCATAATTAATCAAGGTCCACACTCCCTTCTCCGCACTCTCTCATAGTGTTTTTTCTCCCATTAACATAGGAGGTTTAGTACAAGGAACCAATGAAGACAGAGAGTACTTTGATGCAACCATATGGTTAGAGACACCTACATCTAATATCCATCTATTATATGATGAATAAATATTAATAAAATCATGACCCTTACCTTGATCCTCTGGTTTCTTATCTTCAATATTCTTCTTGAAACTATCTGGTACGCAACCCGTAAGGTTGTGTTGCTGAAGTACTTTCGCCATAAGATCAATTGTCTTCACCATACAAGAAATATTAGGATGAAATCTTGGTTACATAAGTTGCATTTTTTTCTCTCCTTCTTAGAATTCCCTCCCTTGGGGTTCATTGTCTCCTTATAGGATTCAATGCTTTCTTCATCTATGTGATCAAGATTCCTTGATTTCTACGTGTTCTTCTTACTATCACCCTGCACTACAAGAGAATGGGCCTTGGATCTCCCGAGAGTCCCCATTTGAATGGGAATTTTATACTTATGAATGAGTGATTCTATGAAGTCATCTAGAGAGGGAATATTCCAATATTTTCCCATAGAAATCCTTGTAGTGTGGAAAGAAGAAATAAACATACAATACCTATGCCCTAGATGTGAAAGAATGTAGAGGATAAGTGTCTCTTTCTTTGTACTTCCATTTAAATAAAAGAGAGTAGAGTGACCTCACCTTCTAGCTAGGTTTTCTCACGTATTGGGTTTCCTATATTATGTCTTGTGTTTATTTGTGGATGGTGTGTGAGTATTTATTTATGTTCTCTATTTTTCTTGTTTAAACTATTTCATACATTTTAAGAAAAAAAATAGTAATTAGAGAATTATAAGATCTAAAGGAAATTAATATTCACAATACAAATTTTAGTATTTTATTAGATTTGTTGTGATGAACTGTCCATTGGAATATCTACGATAGTTTACAGATAAAAAAAGACAACCTAAATAAATCTGTGGAGAAAAAAAAAATTCATTTGGTATGATGACTAGAATCAAGAAGGGTGTTCTAGAAATGACAATGAGTTATATTCTTACATGTGGCATCCTTGCGAAGAAGAGAAAAACCATACATAGAAGTATAATTGAATTAATATTCCATACATATTATTTTTTAATATATGCTTATATTGTGGTGTTGAGAACTTTTGTGAATAAAATAATCCCTACATGATAATGAATATAACATGTATTTTTTGTTCATGGTTGTTATAGGAACACCTGAAGAATGACAACATGAATTGAGTACTTGGAAAGAATAACACCAAGGATGGTGTTATTCTAAGAAAGGGGAAAATAATATGATACCCATATGAGCATATTGTATGTGGACCTAGAATGATCCTTCTAACTATAGCTCATATGTATACTAGAGAGGAAGATCATAGTGCTCTAGATAAAGGTCCAATGGATGTATTATAACTTGAAGAAGAAACATGGAATTTGGATGCCACAATGTCGAAGAATACCTACACTGATTTTAACATTTTGATGTAAAAGTATTGTGTATAATGGTGTGTGTATCAAGGAAAATGCATAACCTATGGGGGGATGTAATACCCCTAGTTGGATTCCAAAAATATAAATGTAAATGTATACATGATGAAAGGCCGAGACATGAACAATGTAATATGTAAATGTACATCGAATAATAATAAAATACAAAATATGTTGTAGATGGAGAATGAAAAAAAATATGCGGGGTTGTGATTCCAAAAGAGAGGAAATAGAGGGGGATTAGGGGGATTAGAGGGGGAGAAAAGTTAAATAATATTATTTTATTTTAATCTTAATTCCTTCACTTTAAATTATGTTAAGTCATATCAACCTTGAGATGAGTTGCAAAGGGAGATACATGGGCTTCTTATGAATGCACATGTCATCTCCCCTTTATGCAAATATAATCCATGCATTTTGGTTATGAAAGGGGATTATTGTTATTATTACTTGAGGGAAGTTGTCTCTTAGAGATTAAGTTTCCATTCTAAGGATATAATAATTTTTTTTGGAATTTGATGCATTATAGACAATAAAGAGCCTATGGTTGGGTGGAATATCCTTTGTCTACAGCTAGTTGATGGTTATTCCCAAATAAATAAGTTTTAATAGTGTGATACCCTCCTACAAATGAGTCACCAATGGATGAATCCATCTATAGCTAATGCCAATTGGTTTCATTAGGTAGGAAGGAGGATAGAAGTTGAGAGATATGTTCTTACATGTGGGCTCAAAGAACTTTCCTTTCTAGAGAGTAAATCTTAACAACCTATGTGTTCATGTTTGAGCTGATTTGAGAGACCTGAGTTTTGATATTAGTGAATTGGTTACCTAGTTGGTTGATCACATTATCCATATTTTTTTTTCTAATGGATGTCATTGGGCACTTAGGTCCACTTGAAGGGTTATCACAAAATTATACCAACATGATTAACATCTCATAAGGAGTTTGTTGAGATAGGTCTCCCACAATGGTATGAGCAATCCCACCAAAAGAGTTACTAGAGAGGTATACCAATGTGCTTAGTGTTACAAAAGGATTATTTTTAGATAAGTTTTCCAAAATGATTTGAGATGGCCTAATTTTTTTTTTTTAATTCTTGTTGGAGTATTTATCTTTTTTGAGTATTATTGTACTAATTGAATCCTCAAATTCCTAATATTTTAGGAGATTGTTTTTTTACTGCTCATGCTATATCGGCTAGGGCTTGTAGGGTTTTTATAGAGGATGGGGTTTGTAGGATACTAAGATAAAAGGAGGGTCAAGTGATATACCTCTCTAATATACTTGAGGGTATCAAACAATAGTACTTTTTCAAATCTTTCACAATGCTAGCTAAGGAGGATAGATGGTACCCTTAGTTGTACTACCCAATTCCCTAGTACAAAAAGGTGATCTCCGTGATATATATTCTTGGTGTACCATAACAAAAAAAATGATCAATAGGTTTATGTAAGGATGGTTTCATCTATTCCTATGGGGATTCTGATATATCTGAAGGTACCTAGAATATGAGCAGGGAGACTATGATATAGAAACTATAGAATAGAAACCATTGCATTGATAATTCAATAAAGAGAGAAATGTTCACATTCATCTTCGAGGGGGAAACCTTCAATTGTGTAAATATCTAATACAATAAAAATACTTGGAAAAACATTAAATGGCCTTCTAGCTCTATAAACAATTTCTTACTGAAAAAGATCTAACTACTTGTGGTCTCATCATTACTAAGTACCAACCACCCAATGGGCCTTATTTAATAAATATGTATTTTACATTGAGTAACTACCCCTTATTTACCCAATGGGTCTTGTTAAAAAAATATTTCCTCATAAATTAACTAACTAACTCATAAGTATCTAAAGTATGGAGGATAATCTAGGGTCATAACATTACTACTCACATGCATCTTGTCTCCAAGTTGAGGTGGTTTTTCGGGCAGGGTAGGGGTTAGGCATAGGCCTAGGAAGGAGTGACCCTCTCTATGGATTATACTTGGATCTTTTTGAATCTTGAGTAGACCCAAGACCNCCATAATTGTGTATAAAATACAATGGAACCTTCCTATTATTGGAGGGAGGTTTTAAAAATACCATGAACCACCTATCCATTTATCTTTTGTTTGGATGATTGAAATGTGAACTAGTCCATGCAAAGATGTCTCTTTTTCAAATCAGGGGTTTGGTTGTTTTTAGTGTTAATAAATAGCTGGATATTGTTGTCTTTGGTAATATACATATCTTTTACCTTTTTTGTACTCATGTCAACTACGTATATTCTCTAATACTATCTCTATATTTAGATATATCAGATAATTATCCATGATCATGGATAATAGTATAAAAAATTGTGTCAAGCGAAGTGTCCAAGGAAACATGAGATGACTCTCTATTATTCCTAAGGTCACCAACTAGGTTTCTAATTTCACAAACTATTTATATTTGTATGGTTTAAAAAATATAAATACAATATTTATCATAAAACCTACCTAAAAATGAGAAAATGGATATTTGAAAGGATACATGGTAATGATGCTAACCTACCTTGTCATTGTCTTCATTATATCCCAACCAAACCAACAAAAAATTGCACTTATCACTCTCAATAAAAGGAAAAAATTAGGGTGTGGGTTGGAGAAGAAAACATGAACGGATGATAGGTTGTTGAAAGGTAATGTTTTCCTCTCATGACTTGCTAGTTGCAATGGAAATCTAGAAAAACAATAATTTGTTGACTAGGAGCAATTATTAGAGGCCCATACACAACTTAATAGAATATGGTGTAAAAAAAACAAAATGTAGAGAATTAAATTAGCTTCTAGAATGTATGACTTTTATTTCTGGAAAATTGGTATAACTCATAAAAATTGATGTTTTTATAACATTGTATGTTATTTTTCCTCTAAAACATAATGCATATGTTCACATTAATATGTAGGTTTAGTACTTAAATGACAAAATTTCTTGAAATAAATTTCTACAATTGTAGAGAATAGTTGGTTCTTGTGTGGCACTATTTTCCCATATTTTTTAATGTTAATTTACATATTTTTAAAATTAAAAAACTCATTGAAGAACTAAAATTATGAGGTAAAGGATTAAGACCAAGTTTGAGGACCTTAACATAATCAATTGTTTTTTAATTTTTTTTAGTGTGTAGGTCTCCATCTATAATTTTTCTCCATGTAATTTGTTTTCCACATGGGAGAAGCAATAAGACATTACACACGAACTAAAAGGTCTATGTATTTAGAATTATGATATATGTAGAAATAAAAATCAGTAAAAAATGGACAATAATCTCTCTCTCTCTCTCTCTCTCTCTCTCTCTATATATATATATATATATATATATATATATATATATATAAATATATATACATATATAATTTGCATACAAAACTTTATAAGTGTGTGTGGTTTCATCAACAATGAATATGTGGATCATATTGAAAAATGGTGGTTGGAAAATAGGTGTATTTTTGTATATGCATCCCAAACCACTAGGTTTGTCAATTCAAAGCTAAAACCAAAGCAACCAACTCATCCAACACATAGAGGAAAAGAGGTAGTCCTACCATTTTTTTTTTTAATTTATAGGAATGTGCACATATTTTTATTACATATGTTCATAACTTTGTAAAAATTGCATCACCTTTAGAAATTATGATTGATTTTAGGACCTATGTTTTATAAGGAAAGCTTTAGAATTAGGACAAATGTTCCTCTCCTAAGCATATTCAGGGCCCCTAGGGGTCAAATGTGTTCTCTATGGGGATCAATGACCCCATATAGAGGGCATATGTCATGGTTGGAGGCCATTCTCATATAATTTGAGGCCTAGAAGGTTCATTTTCTTGTGTAAGGCCATTGTTTTCCTTTTAGATCATGGTATATGACCCTACACTCATAAATAATGCCAAAAACCAATCAATGGTATCCATATCCCACTTAGAGGCCAAATATCCCATAGAAAGGTCCTATGTGGTGTTTCAATGCATCTTTCACCATGATTGAGCTAGAGAAGCTTTACTAAATTCCCAAGTCCCTTATTATACCTCGACCATTTTCAAGATGAGAAAATGATCCAGGAGGAAATCGATGGCCACCCACCTATTCCACTGGCTCAAAATAGGGGTTTCCACCTTAGAAGTTTTTCTACATATTTTCAAGTCCTAAACTTCTAGGGTCATTTTGATGCCCTAAACAATATTTTTTGGACCCGCCATACTCATACTATAGGAATTAGCTAGAGTGTGACGAAAAAATGTGTAGTCCTCATATAGACCTTTAAAATGAGTTATTGTGTGCCCCAAATGGAGATCGTTTGTAAATGTTATTCCCTTGGAAAGTTGATGTACCAACTTACCTCTTCGGGGCCCACATGACTTTTGGCATTTCATCTTCTGGGGTTAGGGTTTTGGATTTTCTTCATGTTAAAAAGGCCTCTGGAACCTCATTTTAATCATCATCATCTTCTTATGAATGAGCATAGCCATTGTTGATATTACGGTAGCTACAGAAGGTATTAATCTCCATGTGTAACCTTTGTAAATGTGTTGAACCTGCACATAATAGATCTAGCTAAACAATAATACACACATTTGCAGAGACAATTGGAGAAAGAAGAAGAAGGAGAGAAAGAATGGAAGAATTCTCATTAACCATTTCCACACTCAAAGAGTGAATAATTTACAATATATATAGAATAAATGAGTAACTAATGACCCATAGTGGTGGTCTAGATTGATCTGGACACACACCAATAGTTACAAGAGTAAACTGCCACATAGTCTAGTCTCTCAGGAAGTTACGAGAGTGAATTGCCACGTAGTTGAGTTAACTAGTCAACTAGTCTTTAGTTAACTAACTGAACAAAGAGTAGTGAGTTGGTGATGATCCCAATGTTACATGGTGAAAAAACCAATGCAACATCTAAACTCAACTCAACTAGTCAAACTAAAGTGTCAACTGAAAGAGAATATTATTCACGTGGAATATTCTCCCCTAAAATGTAGGAGACTGGATAAAGACTAATTATGACTAATAAAAAAGAAATAACCTTAGGAAAAATTAATCCTAGGTGTGTGTGAAGTAACTCCAACACCCCCCCTGAACATCACTATGGTGAAAATAAAGAATGGGTCCCGACTACGAGACCATGTTAGTTACCCAAATACAAAAGATACATTGAACTAAATGAGGAAAGAGGGAAAACCTCATGGAAAAAACCCCCCTTCAAATTACAATGCATAAAAAAATAAAATGAGAAGGAACAAAAAGCAGTTGCTAAGCAACCATGTCCTTCACTCCAAAAAGACCTTGCAACTGTGCAAGTTTGTGTTCGTTGAATATTTTTTTGAAGATGTAGATGTCTGCACGGATCTGATAAAGTACATGAATCATTGATATTTACACACATATCCACTTTCTCTTCTTGTAATGAACAATATCCAAATAAATTTTGGATAAAACTTTGAAAATCGTGGGGCCGTTTCTGAAAAAACGTTGAAATTGTATTGATTTTAAAAAGATCATAACTTCACTTTCTGGACTCCATTTCGGACGATTTTTTTTTTGAAATTGGATATTTTCCCGAGAGGAATGTAAATATCCAATTTGTTTCTAAAAATTGTGATCAGAAAATATCATATTTGAGTTTGATGTGCTCGGATCCCTTTTTGTCTCCTTGAGATGCATGCATTGCGCATGGAAAACTGTTTGCATGTGACCCCTAAGATGCATGCCATATATCTTCCACATGAATTTTAGAAAACAAATCTGAAATGGAGTAGACATCATATTCAATTAATGGGATACAAATTTGTGCAAAAACTTGTGTAGAAGGCTCTTCAAACTGAGATGATTTGTCTTCCAGTGGCTTTTCTACAATCTCTATCTTGTCAACATTTTGCATGCATTCTTCCTTATTCCCAAATAAAACCTCCAATATGCTCCATAAATCATTTGGAGTGAATTCTTGTGTGTCATCATATATGTGATGGAGAATTTCGGGAGAAATAAAATAGAGGATACATCCTATGGCCATATCTTGTCTATTGAGAAAGTCATTTTTCTCATCAACGAAATGAGGATCTACTTCCATTGCCATAGTTATTTGGTACAAGCCTCTGCATCTGAGTAGAAGTATAATTTTTGGCTTCCATTCCAAATAGTTATGAGGCGTGATAAGTATTTCTGGCGAATAATCCATCTTTTTGTTGTCTTCAATCTTCAGTACCTACAAAAATAATTTTGTGTAGCTTTTTCTTAGCAGTCCGTCAGCTTTGATACCATGTAAATGTGTTGAACCTACACATAATAGATCTATCTAAACAACAATACACACATTTGCAGAGAGAATTGGAGAAAGAAGAAGAAGGAGAGAAAGAATCAAAGAATTCGCATTAACCGTTTCCACACTCAAAGAGTGAATAATTTACAATATATATAGAATAAATGAGTAACTAATGAGCCATAGTAGTGGCCTAGATTGATCTAGAGACACACCAGCAGTTACAAGAGTAAACTGCCACCTAATCTAGTCTCTCAAGCAGTTACAAGAGTGAACATCCACCTAGCTGAGTTAACTAGTCAACTAGTTTTCAGTTAACTGACTGAACAAAGAGTAGTGAGTTGGTGATGATCCCAATGTTGCATGGTGAAAAAACCAATGCAACATCTAAACTCAACTCAACTAGTCAAAGTAAAGTGTCAACTGAAAGAGAATATTCTCCATGTGGAATATTCTCCCCTAAAATACATGAGACTGGATAATGACTAATTATGACTAATAAACAAGAAATAACCTTAGGAAAAATATATCCTAGGTGTGTGTGAAGTAAATCCAACAACCTTTGACTAGAATAGAATATTCTGGAAGCAAGGGAAACCCTAAAAATATGTGTGAAAATGCTAGAAGACAAGTTGACCTAGGAGAATAAATAATATTAGAATATTATCTTCTAGAAAGACAAGTTGACTCCATAGGAAAAAGATAAAAAAAAAAATATAATTACCAGAAAGTTAGGTTGGCTCGGCCAGAAAAGTCAATAGACAGATTAATATAAATAGAGGACATTTTAGCTCATTTGTACACCCAGTCAGAGTGCAAGTCTTGTGAAGAGATATTGTTGCAGATGCAAGGAGGAATAAGGGTGTATTGTCATCTCTTGGTCTTGGTATCTCTCTCTAGCACTATCTAGCCTAATATATGCACTCTAACTATAGTATTCTTGGTGATATTCTTGGTGATGTACTAGCTAATTATGTAGCAAGTTTGAGAGAGTAGTGCAGCTGCAACTCCTGTAGTTGTATATGGTACTTGTTTTTTGGATATGGAGACTCTCTCTCTTGTGTGCTACCCTTGGAGAATGAGTTATCTAATTTTCATGATTTTTTGTTGCAGTTAGTAGCTAGGGTTTATCTATTGGTTCTAGTATGGCTTTCTGGAATAATTATGTTAAAGGTTAAGGTTCTTAGGGTTTATTTCATGCCTATGGATGGGTGACAATAGAGATATTGTCTATGGTGAAAACGAGCACATCAATTATTTTAACAGGTTATGGTCCCACACTTTTTCGAATAGTCTAACCGCTGGAAGGTATATTGGGAGTTCATTATCAAGCTCATTGTAGCACCAACTGTAGTTGCAGTTACAGTCAAGTTTTGCAGCAACAACAAACCATAACCCATTTGTTTGGGCACCTAAAGTGAAGTGCTTTTGATATTTCTTTGACATCCTAGTGCGCCCTAGCCTAGAGCACCTCTTGGCACCCTCAACTAGAAAAAACATATGGTTTGATTTTTTGGTCAAAGTCAAAGTTTGAATGGTCAAAGCCAAAGTTTGAATGGTCAAAGTCAAAGTTTGATTGGTCAAAGACAAAGTCAAAGTCAAAGGTTGACTTATGGTCAAATTGACTTTGTGGTTAAAGTTGAAATTTCATAGTTTCTATCTTGTTTAAATCCTTGAAATTTATGATTCAATTTCTAATCTCTTCTTGTCAATATGGTGTCTAGTTTCAAATTAGAAAGACAAGTTGGATGATGCTACAAAGATTTCAAAGTTATGCACTTGTATATGATTTTTCAAGTTATATCATCTAGTAGAGCATGGCTAGGTTTGCAAGGAATTTACTAGAGACCTTGTCCAAGTAGTGATATTGGATTCAGTACATTCAAAGGAACAAGCGCACTCTCCCTAGTAGTTGAGGCTTCAGGTTCCATGTTTGTTTGATTAAATTGATAAGTTTCAAATTTTCACATGCCAAGGTTGATAGTTGCTACATTACAAATTGTGAAAGTAGTCTTTGAAATTTTCTATTACTGATAGGTGTAATGAATACTTGATTGCATGTGATTATTATTGATATAGATGCTTATTACACTTGTTTGAAAAATGAAATAACATATTCTCTAGAGAGGTATTTCTTGTCTTTCTCTTGGGCAGGTCATCTTGGTCATACTATGATGATCACCAAAAAATTGTTATTCATTATTGTTATCATAGATATGTTCTTATGAAAATTCTATTATAATGGAAAATACTTTTATTGTTCTTTTCTCGGGCAAGTTATCTTACAATATTTCATGGAGGCTACCGTGGAGATGTATTTGTTTGTTCCAAATAAGTTACTATGGAAGAATGACCGATCGCAACACTGAAAGAATGTTGAATAATGTTGTTTTCTATTTTCCTTTGTTATTATTCTTGTTCCAGGAAGGTCACAAGTGATAGCTCTAGGAGGGAGCTACAATGACAGTTGCAAGCATGGAGAAGATGATTTCATTAGTGGTGAAGAAAACAATCTCACCAAGTATCAATTATAAAGGAAGCATGGAAAGAAAAAGGAGTTTTAGACATCCTTCACTCAGATGCATGTAAACCTTTTCACTAAATGGGTATGTACATTATGTTTCATTTATTGTTGATTTATCACATAAAACTTACATTTGTTTCTTGGAAGCAAAAGAGAAAAGTATTTAGTAAGTTCAAGGAATTCAAGCAGTTGTGGAAATATTTTTTGAAAAGAAGTTAAAGATATTGAGGTCCGATAATGAAGGAAAGTAAACATAAGATGATCTCAAGACATTCTACAGAGAGGATGGGATGAGGAGGGATATAATCACTTCCTACAATCCTGAACAAAATGGTGTGAAAGAAAGAAATAACTTCTCAATTATGGAAGCAGTAAAAGCCATGATCCATGAGCATGATGTACCAATGCATTTGTGGGATGAAGCAGTCAGTACTGTGATGAGGTCTATGTTAAAGATCTCGTAACTCCCAAGATTGCAGATGCGAAGGGAGGTAAGAATGTTGTACTAGACATGGAAAAACCATGGAGATATGAAGATCCACACCAAGATAATACTAAGAAAAAAATACCATCTTGAGCTCGTGAGATCATCCAGAAAAGTATGGTCCTCCAATTAGAAATTTCAGAGAAAGAAAGAAGTCAAAACCATATTCCAATTACAAAACCCTCCACCTTTGAAGAAGCAGTCAAGAAGAAAGAATAGAATGAATTTGTGATGGAAGAATATCAATTGTTGGAACAGGGAAAGACCAAGGGTTCAACGCTTCAATAAGGCACCAAAAAAACCCTAACTACTAGCCCTTTGGGAAACACCTGCGAAGAATATGAAGTCTCACCCGGGGTAGAGGCAGGGGGATTACAGGACTCAGGTGTCTATAACCAATATGGACATGGATCTGTGATTTCAACACTTAGAATATCACTTAGCCAACAATATGCATTAGTTCATAAGTATCCTTCACAACGCAGGCTAAACCCTTATTACATATCAACGCAGTAACAATAAGGATCAAGCAATTTCAATCACTTAGCACATAACATTAGTTTAGATATAACATTTGTTTACCTTTAATACCATTAATCACTAAGAAACAACATTAGATGAATTCATGATACATTATAACAATAGCAATAAGCAAATAAACAACATAATCCACATCGCACAAAGAACATCAAGACACATGATATACATGGTTCACCCCAGTGTGGGGCTACGTCCACCAATGAATTCTTATTCTTTATTAGTCTTCAATATTCTTACATTCATTTTCTCCTGTGCACAAATCAATGATGCAGGAGAATCTCTCCACGTCAGCCAGTCAGCCATCCAACCACGTCAACACATGCATTCGAGGATGAAGAGAGGCCCAGCCTTCATCTTCAATTTTGAATTTGAATGTAAAATTAAATGTCTAGGCTGTTGAGCCATAGAGTAGTGCCTTTGTGCAAGCATAGAGTAGATTGGCCTTAAATGTTTCTAAGGATGAGATCTAGATCTGATTTTTGGACTAGATAGCCATTCAATGCCATTGAATAGGGTAGGTAGATTGGAGGGAACAGCTCTAAGAGCCCCCTCAGGTAAAAATATCTAGGAGGATCTCATTTTGTAAGAGTAAGAATAGAATAGAATAGAATCTGTGAGTAGAGAGAAGAAGAGAGGAGATGAGACCTTGTTACAGGCCATGCTCAAGAACACCTTTGTAAACATGCATTTTCCATTTTAATATAAATAGAAGCAATTTTTCCTGCATGTATTTCTGTGTTATGTGGATGCCTTAGCATGTTCTATTTTATGTTGTGAATTCATGTTGTAGATGTATGCTAGGAATTTGAAGGTTGTTTTGATTTCAGGCTTGAGGTTCTTTGTGGTTTCATGCCAGGAGGGCGTGAAAGAGTACTGCGGTCTCTGAATACCAGTGCACAGAAGCACTTCTGAACTCTGCGGATTCAGATGAAGACATGCCAGGTGGGCACAAGAACTGGAATCATCAACTCAGAGGAAGACCTCAAGGTTGTTGAATACCTTGGAGACAAGGTTGTATATGGAAACACAGTTGTAAACATAATCTCTGAGGAGTTCTATAGAGCTCTGCCAAGTGGGCATTGAGCATATGCATAGAGATGCATTTATTAGAACTCTGTTGTGAGTTCAAGGAGAACCAGAATCACTGAGGATTCTGAGAGCTCTGCCAAGTGGGCATTGAGCAGGTGCATAGGTGCATATAAGAGTATAGAACTGTTGGATGTTCTGTGAGAAGGTACTCTGCCAGGAGGGCATTGAGACAGTGTGCAGGTTGGCACAAAGAAGAAGAGAACTCTATCGAGTTCTGGAATTTGAAGGAAGAGTCCATTTAGGTATCTTCACAGGGTTGTTGAACACCCTACAAACTTAGAAATAGGTTGCTTGAGTGAAGGATAGCCAAGAGGGCATCCAATATTCTCCATCTGAGGGAGAAAGGAACAAAAGGATCGATATTTTTGAGAGGTCTGGGTGAGAGTAAAGCTCAAGAAGGATAGCACTTTCATGTGCAAGACTCTGCAGAGGTGCATAAGTCATAGAATCCTTCGAGGATTCGAAAGGAGCAAAGCTCAGGAGGAATAACGTCGTGAAGAACACAGGTGAGGCTTAAAACTGAAGAGCTGGAAGAAATGGAGCAAAGGTCGAGGCCTTTGAGAAACTTGAAATTCTTCCAAGTCCCGAAAGAAAGCGCAGAAGCTTAGGAGGGAGCACAAATGTCGTTGTATGAGCCGATAGATTCTAGACCACTGGAGTTTCTATGTCTGGGGAGCAGCAGAAGGAGTGCACAGAAGAGGAGATCGTGAGTACTCGGATCTTTCTTAGACACCCGTTAGCCGTCGGATCTGATAGGAGCTGCACGAGGTTTAAACTTCGTGAACATGAGGGTGAAAGTCCCGTAATAGGCGTCGAGATATCGGGATTTCATCCATCGGGATATCGAAAGTCTCAAGGATAGGATATCGGGAATCTTCATGCTGAAAATCCCAAAATCGATCTGAACGTCCATCCGTTGGGACACGCGGCAGAGATCAGGAGCCGTCGACATTTATCATGTCAGAAATTCAAATTTTGAGAGGACAGGAGGACAACGGCATCAGATTTCGCGAAATCATGAAATGATTAAGAATCGTCCATCATAGGAGGATGCGTGGTGGAAATCTGAGAATTTGGGAAAAATCTCGATAGGAGAGTCCATCGGTATTTCAGGATTCGACGTTTTGCGAATCCTGAAGACAAGAAGCACGTGCATTTCGGAACCACGAAGTTAGAAACCCTGATAAGGTGGAAAGCTCCATCGGGTCACTTCATAAAGGAGATCCCAATTTTGATCTGGACCATCCATCTGTTGAGACACGTGGCGGAAATATAAGGGCTATGGAAAAGTCCCGAAAAGGAGGAGTCCATCAGAATTTCGAAATTCGGCATTTTGGGAGTTTTGAGGATGAGAAGTCGGAGCATTTCGGCATTGAAAACCTCAAAATCGCAAAGTGATA
>ML781968.1:808022-828009 GCA_009831015.1 Picea engelmannii | reverse complement strand
GACAAGGTGGAAGGTTCCACTGCGGGGCCATCTGACGTCACATCGGAGAATCAGGATATCAGGATTCGGAGAATCGGGGGTCCCGTGGACAAGATGTCCATGCATTTCAGCATTTGAAAGCCCGAAACCCCGAAAATAAATAAGGTTGTAGTCTTATGAGGACTGGTCACATGGACTAGGGAATAGCTGGGAGGGGCTAAGGTGAGAAAGGCCATTTCAGGAAACCAATAGGACAAAGAACTCTTGACATCGAGGATCAGGAAATCCCGAAACCTGAATTTAAGTCGGGAAGTTCACGGTCATGTGCAGAAGACTGTGTGGGTGAGTAGAAGGACCTGTGGATAGGATTTTCATAGTGATTCCAGTGGGGATCGAAAGAGCTGCTTCGGCTCACGAATTTTGATAGAATGATCCTTTTGACTAGGAGGTTGGGTGCAGATACCCTGCGGGGTATGCGACTGCATCATTTGTGGTATCAGAACCTGATTCTTGTCTGTATATTTCAGGCGAGGGAGGCATAAGAGATAAAGAGCACTCTGATACACTGCATCATTGGTGGTATCAGAGCTTGATTCTTGTCTGTATATTTTAGGCGAGGGAGGCATAAGAGATAAAGAGCACTCTGATACACTGCATCATTTGTGGTATCAGAGCATAGATTCTGTCTGTACATTGTAGGGATAGAAGGAGGAAAAGGAAGAATATAGAGTACTGAAACTAGGATTTGTTTGTAGGTAGGCAACAGTCTAGAGGCAGTTAGGAGGGCTGTAGGAGAGGTTGGGACACTCAGGTTTGCAGAAGTGAGCAGCAGGTTTTCCAGGAGAGAAGACAGAGACAACAACATGGCTACTGAAGGCCATAAGTATGCTTGAAGAAAAAAATCAAATCTGTGGAGCCAAGAAGATATAGATGAAGAGCTCGCTGATATAAAGAAAGAAATAGAAAATCTTGCATTGCGGATGCAACAGAAATCCAAACCACGGTGGGTGTATGAATGGCCCATGAGGAAGGCAAAAGAAAAATGGCTAGTCAAGGAGTTGATGGCTAGAATACAACATAGGTTGTTAAGAGGATGGTTGGGGCATGCTGAAAACCTTGATGAACCTGAGGAGATGGTTAAGATATGTGAACCAGAGACTGGGAAAATTCTCAGTGAAGAGAATGAAATAGGATCAGCTGGAGATCTCAAGAACTGCCAAGAGGGTAGAAAGGAAATCCCAGTTTTCCAGGTGGGCAGGGAAATGGAAATGGGATCAACTGGAGATCTCAAGAAATGTCGGGAGGTTAGAGAGGAAATTCCAAATTTCCAGGTGGGAAAGGAGTTGAGCTCAACTGAAGATCTCACGGACTGTCAGGAACACAGCTAAGGAATTTCACGTTGCCAGCTAGGCAATGAAATGAGGTCACTGCGGGATCTCAAAGACTGCCAGGAGGGCAGCGAAAGGTTTCCAGTTTGTCAGGTGGTCAAGGGAACAGAGATGGAATCAGTTGATTCCATGGACTGCCAGGAAGGCAGCAGGAAAATCCCATATTCCCAGGTGGGTAGGGATGAGCAGGTGAGTTTAGATCAGCACTAGGAGCTGATAGAGCAGATGAGCTCAAAGATGGGGTTGGATCAGCATATGCAGCTGACAGAGGAGGAATATTCATGTGGTTTTCCAAGCCATGTGAATGAAGATGATGACAAGTTAAAAACTTGCACCATCCAAGAGGAAGATCAGACGAGTCTTCTAATGATTGAAGGAATTGAAGTATTCCTACCATTTGCCGAGGGGGAGGCAGAAATTTGTGTTTCATATGAAGCAACAATAGAAGGACAGCTAGCCGAGACTGTCAGGGAAAACGAATTGGAGAAGGTATCTGAAGCTGCCCAAGAAGGAGATGAAGAACATGAGCATTCTGAGGAGTGTCTCAATGTTTTCAGCCAGGAAGCCGAGGAAGCTGCAGCACTGAAGCTGACATCAGAAGAAGTAGAAGAGAATGATGAGCATTATGAGGAATGGCTCAATATTTTCAACCAGGAGACTGAAGAGACTGCAACCTGGGAGTTTGTAGAAGAAGAAGAGGAAGATGCAGACAACATCAGCTTTGTTGATCTGTATGAACAGCTTGAAGCCCTGGAGAGAAGGATGAAGGTACAGAGTGTGCACATCCAACAGGTAAGGTTGGAAGAAGATGAAGAAGAAGGCATGGGAGATCACGGTGATCTACCCATTTGCATAAAAATTTTGCAGCGAGGAAGACTGCATGAACAGGGCCAGCCAATTCAGCAGCTGGATGAGGTGATAGAATACATCAAAAGGTTGATGGTAGAGTCAGCAGAGACTACCAGCAAGGAGAAGTTGGAAAGAAAGGCAGCATCAGTGCAGCAGCAGAAGAAGCAACAACAATAGGGAGATGGAGCGGATGAGCAGCTCCAGAGGATGGTTTGGGATCTAGAAGGATTTCCACAGCTGAGATGGGAAGCTAATGAGAAGGAGATCATGAATTTTTGTAGCTAAGGAGTATGATGCAGGAGCATCTCTCCGCGTCAGCCAATCAGCCAGCCAACCACATGAGCGCATGCATTCAAGGATGTAGAGAGGCACAACCTTCATCTTCAATTTTGAATTTGAATGTAAAATTAAATGTCTAGGTTGTTGAGCCATAGAGTTGTGCCTTTGTGTAGGCATAGATTAGATCAACCTTAAATGTTTGTAAGGCTGAGATCTAGATCCAATTTGTGGACTAGACAACCATTCAATGCCATTGAATAGGGTAGGTAGATTGGAGGGAAGAGCTCTAAGAGCCCCCTTAGGTAAAAAGATCTAGGAGGATCTCATTTTGTAAGAGTGAGAATAGAATATAAGAGAATCTGTGAGTAGAGAGCAGAAGAGAGGAGCCGAGACATTGTTACAGGTCGTTCTCAGGAACACCTTTGTAAACAGACATTTTCCATTTTAATATAAACAGAAGCAGTTTTTCCTGCATGTATTTTTGTGTTATGTGGATGCCTTGGCATGTTCTATTTTATGCTGTGAATTCATGTTGTAGATGTATGCTAGGCATTTGCAGGTTGTTTTGATTTCGGGCTTGAGTTTCTTTGTGGTTTCATGCCAGGAGGGCGTGACAGAGTACTGCGGTCTCTGAATACCAGTGCACAGAAGCACTTCTGAACTCTGCGGATTCAGACAAATATGTGCCAGGTGGGCACAGGAACTGGAATCATCAACTCAGAGGAAGACCTCAAGGTTTCTGAATACCTTTGAGGCAAGGGTGTATATGGAAACACAGTTGCAGACAGAATCTTTGAGGAGTTCTGTAGAGCTCTGCCAAGTGGGCATTAAGCATATGCATAGAGATGCATTTAAAAGAACTCTGCTGTGAGTTCAAGGAGAACCAGAATCACTGAGGATTCTGAGAGCTTTTCCAAGTGGGCATTGAGCAGGTGCATAGGTGCATAGAAGAGTACATAACTGTTGGATGTTCTGTGAGAAGATACTCTTCCAGGAGGGCATTGAGACACTGTGCAGGTTGGCACAGAGAAGAAGAGAACTCTATCGAGTTCTGGAATTTGAAGGAAGAGTCCATTTAGGGATATTCACAGGGTTGTTGAACACCCTATAGACTCAGCAATAGGTTGCTTGAGTGAAGGATAGCCAGGAGGACATCCAATATTCTCCATCTGAGGTAGAAAGAAACAAAAGGACCGATTTTTCTGAGAGGCCTAGGTGAGAGTAAAGCTCAAGAAGGATAACACTTTCATGTGCAAGACTATGTAGAGGCGCATAAGTCATAGAATCCTTCAAGGATTCGAAAGGAGCAAAGATCAGGAGGAATAGCGTCATGAAGAATGCAGCCGAGGCTTAAAACTGAAGAGCTGGAAGAAACAGAGCAAAGGTCGAGGCATTTGAGAAACTTGAAATTCTTCCAAGTCCTGGAAGAAAGCACAAAATCTTAGGAGGGAGCACAACTGTCATTGGATGAGTCGATAGATTCTGGACCGTTAGAGTTTCTATGTCCAGGGAGCAGCAGAAGGAGTGCACAGAAGAGGAGATCGTGAGTAGTTGGATCTCTCTCAGACACCCGTCAGCCGTCGGATCTGATAGGAGCTGCATGAGGTTTAAACTTCATGAACATGAGGGTGAAATTCCTGGAACAGGCGTCAGGATATCGGGATTTCATCCACTGGGATATCAGAAGTCTCGAAGATAGGAGATCGATAATTTTCATGCTGAAAATCCCGAAATTGATCTAAGAGTCCGTCCGTTGGGACATGCGGCAGAGATCAGGAGCCATCAACATTTCTCATGTCGAAAATTCAAAGTTCGAGAGGACAGGAGGACAATGGCATCAGATTTCATGAAATCGCGAAATGATTAAGAATCGTCCATCATAGGAGGGTGCGTGGCAAAAATCTGAGAATTCACAAAAAGTCTCGATAGGATAGTCCATCGGTATTTCGGGATTCGACGTTTCGCGAATCCTGAAGATAGGAAGCACACGCATTTCAAAACCATGAAGTCCAAAACCCTGATAAGGTGGAAAGCTCCATCGGGTCACTTCATAAAGGAAATCCCTATTTTGATCTAGACTGTCCATATGTTGAGACACGTGGCAGAAATCTAAGGCTCGGGAAAAGTCCCGAAAAGGAGGAGTCCATCGGAATTTTGAAATTCGGCATTTCGAGAGTTCCGAGGACAAGAAGTCAGAGCATTTCGGCATCGAAAACCCCGAAATCACGAAGTGACAAGAATCATCCATCATAGGAGGACGGGTGGCAACAATCGAGGTTTTCGGAAAAAAAAAAAAAACCCCAACAAGGCAGAAGGTTCCGTTACGGGCCCAGCTGACGTCACGTCGGAGAATCAGGATATCAAAATTCGGAGAATCGGGGGTCCCGTGGGTAAGTGGTCCATTTATTTCGACATTTAAAAGCCCGAAACCCCAAAAAGAAATAAGGCTGCAGTCTTATGAGGAATGGTCACATGGACTACGGCACAACCAGGAGGGGCTAAGGCAAGAAAGGCCATTTCGGGAAACCAAGAGGACAGAGAACTCTTGACATTGGGGATCAGGTAATCCTGAAACCCGAATTTAAGTCGGGAAGTTCACGATCATGTGAAGAAGACTGTGTGGGTGAGTAGAAGGACCTGTGGATAGGATTTTCACAGTGATTCCAGTGGGGATCGAAATAGCCTCTTCGGCACACGAATTTTGATAGAATGATCCTTTTGACTGGGAGGGGGGGCGCAGAGACCTTGCCAATTATGCAACTGTGGCAATCCACAAAGCCAAAATATGCAAAGGACAGGAGATCTACTCGCTGTGCATCATATCCTCCTTCCCAAAATCAGGTAAAGGTACAAAGCCACTCTTCTGTCAAGAATATAGCCTTACATACAACATCCATGGAAAAAGAAACTTACAAAACAATTGCACTTAGATTTGCAATCCTTAACACATTCTTCTACAAAGCCAACTAGTCATGCACTAAGCTAATGGCCATCTACATTGCTTAGCTACTACTTATTTATACATTTAAAAAAAGGCCTAATCATGGGTAAACCCATGGGAGGACATCCTATAACCCATTACATAAACCCTATTAAATCCTTTGCTAGGTCCACAATATCACAAGATAAGCGATATCCCGCGATCTCAACTCTGCCTGGGTGCTCCATCTTCAACCAACTTGGTGAAGTCCCAAAAGTGGTAAAAAACAACCAATGTTTCCTGAAAACTTGGGCAAGGGTGAACAAGCCCACAAAAATCACTTGTGACTCATCTTGAGTCACTCAGATATGGGCATTGTTGCTTCGAAGGCCTCGACCTTAGCTTGAGCTGCCTCGATTTGCTGCTTTGCCAGAGCTTCCTTCTTGGTGAACTCTTGAATCACTTGTTCTGTAACAGGCCCTTCCAAGCATTGTTCCACTATTGCAACCACTTGGTCTTGCTGCATGCCTTGTCCTTCAATCTCTTCAAAAATCATGCAGCCTTCATCCTACACCGACTATAGTCTCTATGTAACTTCCATGACTCTGCTCTAGATGGTAGTAATCTGTTGTTGGACTGCACGTTGTTCCTATGATATCTTCATTTTCTTGACCGCGGTGAGTAGCTTCATCTGTGCTTTCATGGTGGATGCTTTCTTCTGCACTTCTTGTAGTTTTTCTTCCTATAGATGTGCTTCTAGTTTCCTCAGCTCTGGGTCTTTTGCAAGATGTTCATAGTTTTATGCACTGCAATCACTCAACTGCTTACATTATAAGGCGAGTACCTTGATCCTTCAAACTACGCTCTTCATGGATTCCTCCCTCTGATCACACACTTCCTGCAAAGTGCTAGGTATTGCTTGAAGCTCCAACTTCGTTACCTGTGCTTGAAGTTGCTAAATGACCTCAATGAGATTCCCCACTTGCATCTTGACTGACTCTAGTTCCTCCTGTGCCAAGCCTGAGATAGAGAGAATTTATTTAGTCAATGCTTCTTTTACCACAGTCTTCTCTACGAGAAATTGGTCTTTTTCCTTCTGTATCTTCGCATTGTTCTCGTCAAACATCGCCCAAATTTCATATTTTACCTTCTCATAGGTGACTACATAGAACTGCGCAACTCGTAGTTGATCCACGACTTCCTCCTTTTCTTGCTTCAAGGGTTCTGTAGCCTTCTCCTTCTCTTCGTGGACTTGATGAAGTCAAGCCTCTATTTCATCTGCTAGTATTTGTAATTGGGTGGGCTCATCCCCAAATTCTGGAATCTTCGACAAAGAAGGCACAATAGGTACTGTGCGGCTCACATGGATGGCTTGTTGTATCTCCTTCAACTCCTTCTTGATTCTTTCATATAGAATTTATTTCTTTTCTCCATGTCATTGCAAGATATCCCCTAAAGCATCCTCCACATATGTAATGATTATATCGATGTCATCCATTGTGAGAGTGGCCTTCATCTTGGTCTTATTGGCGCACAACTTCTTTCTTGTTGAGGGTTTCTCTGGAGAATCCTTCCTTTTCTACGAAGTATTTGTTCCAATAGGGGTATCCTTAGGCAGTGTAACCTCACCTTTTCCTTTCTTTTCTTCATATTCCCATCCTCCTTCTTTATTTACTTCATCTTCTCATCCTCCTATGGGTGAGTTAGGCCCACTTTCCTTCAAGGCACTGTCCTCCTCATCATTTTCTATGTTTTGCACTTCCTCCTTTTTATTCTTTTTATTTGTGCTAGTCTATCCGTCATGCTCGACCTGGGTGACCAAGGAGATTCCTATGATGTCGGGGTCAGAAAGTTCTTCATCTTCAACTAGTACAAGGAACTTCACCGACCATTCTTTGGTGATCTCCTCCATGTATTCGTCAGTAAAATTATAATAGGACTACAACTCCTCCTTTCTTTCATCCATGCATGCAATGATATAAATAAAGTGTCGATCTGTGTGGAACTTCGCTAGTGGTCTGTACTGGTGCAATGCGTTTGGTTTCATGCATGGAAATGACTCAATAGCATGCTTCAACTGCTAGTAGTAGGCATGGAACACAACGTTCGACTGCCATTGCTTTGACATATCATTTGTATACCACAATGTGGAGAACCTCATGGCCAACGGCTCCGATGGCTCAACTTCTAGAAATGTCACTCCTTTCGGCATCTGCTAAGTGACAAATGTGATTAATAATAGTAACCAATTGAAATGGAATTCATACCCCTGATCTTGCGCTTCGCAAAAGTAGTTCTCGATCTTGTTGACAAGGTAACTCACCGATTTCATTTGCATACCCTCCACGCACTTCCCAGTGAGGTCCACTATGAACCCAGTGACCTATGTTGGATGGTTCTTTTTGACGAGCTTACCAATGATAAGTTGACAAGCTAGGTGCACTATGCCATCCTAGATGTAGGCTACCTTGTAGCCTCGATTTCCATTTTCTACATCACCATAATCCTCCTTTATGCATTGTGCCAGGGAGTGATTTGAATTCTTCCCTAGGTAGAACTGCTATGGGTCTAGTTCCTGCATGCTCAATCCTGTGATCAGGTGGATCAGTGGTGGATCCATAGTAACATGCCTGTCAAGCCACATATATCCTCCATGATAGCACGACAAGAGGATTTTAACTTGGGCGTTAACCTCTTGATGATGTCCAAAGTGAGGTATCTTCATTACATTCAATATCGTGGACTATTCCAGCTCCTTAATCCATGGATGGGAGACTATGCACGGCTTCTTCCTAGTCATCTTCATGAAACCCCTATGGGGCATGAGCATGGCATAATTCTTTCGATCGTCGAGATTAAAGTCGTTCTTCAGAGCTGGGATCTGTCCCAACTAGGGACCAAATACGTATATCCCCTTCAGGATGTACGCAGTGATCAACGTCTACTCAAATTCATGTGGGATACTATCACAGTTGATCATGCCAGCCAAAGGTGGTATGTAATCTGGCAAGACCAATGAGATCTGCTTCTCATTAGCCAGATCGTCATGGTGCTTGATTCGCTTCTCAGTAGTACGAATAGAATGAAATCCAGTTGAGGGGGATTCTTGCAGTCCCCCAGTCGACAACACCTGTATTCCTACATACCTAACTCTCTCATCCATGAGCTCCACAAGAATATCCTCCACAGACTTCTCTAACGTGCTAGGCTTGCTCGAAATTCAAACTTGTAACCAATTAGATCATGTAGGTGAGCGAACAAGCGAGGTAATCAAATGGATGTCAAGGTATAGAAATCACAACGCGGTATGCAATCAAATCTCTGTTAGCTTATATAATCATGGGTGGAAAACAATTTTCTCGATGCAACGCCCGATGTGTTAAATAAGAAAGCGTTGTAATGGATTCCTCCAACGGGTAGGAATGCATCCATGAATGCAAATTCATCTATTGTGGCATGGTCTCAATGGTCCATTCAATCATAACTGTGTTTTCTAGCCCTTCTAGGGTGTCACTCTAATGGTCAGGGCACCTCCAACAGTCATATAGCTTCACCGCGTTGAATTCCCATTTTGCATTGTTATGCTATTCTGGCAAGGTTCAAGTTCTATAGATCTGCCTCTTGTGAAGTATTCCTTTTGTTCTCTGTAGATTCTATCTTATCCTTCTTCTTATTGAGCTTTCTTTCCTTCTTTCCTGTGATCTGAGTCTCTAGATTCTTCTTTCCATTCTTATTCTTATCTTCTCTTAGCATAGTAGCTGATGTTCTTTCAAAGGGTTCAAAGGTAACACCTCTTCTCTTATTAACTCCAAGGTAGTTATTCTTTATTCTTGCATGGATAGGTCCTTCAAACCTTTTTGTGTTCTTTCAACCTTGATAGCTAATTCTATTACCCTCTGTTTCTTCGATTTGTCTTCTTGTTCTTTTATTAGTTGCTCTATTTTTTTGGTTATGAGGTCCCTTACTTCTTGCTTTTTCTGTTTTGTAGCTTCCTCCTCTGCTTTCCTTTAGATCTGATCCTTCTCAATCCAAATCTTTCCTAAAAAAAGTTGAAAAGGGGTGTTGTTCTCAAAAAATTTAATGACTTCAAATTCTTTTTCATTCGATGTTTCATGAGAAATCATATGTATATTAGTAACTCTTCCACATAGGGTTATCATATTTCCTTTAAATAAACCTATCCTTCCCAATGAAGGTATCATAGCAGGCTTTCCCAAAATTTCCCAAGTGCTTTCTAGCATAATATTCACGTGTGTTCCTTCGTCCAATACATAGTCTATGTCGAAGTCTTCTATTCTTGTAACTATGCGTTGTTTTTCTTTCAGGATCTCTGGTAAACTGATGTCTCTGTGATCATCCATTACTTCTTTTAACTATACTAACATTGTCTATGACTCTTTTTCTTTATGATTTTTTATCATATCCTTAGTCTCTTGACCTTCTTTATATTTTTCTTGTCTCATGTTCATCTTTTCAACTTTAGCAATCATCCTTAGGCAATCTTCAACCTCATGACCAATATATTTACAACAAAGACAAATAAGACATGTACCAGAGCATTCCTTAGAAACATGTCCCGGTCTTCTGCAATTATAACATAGTGTCAATCCTCTCTTTCTTTTAAATAATCCCCTACCTCTCCGGTACTACGCATTGGGATCACAGTGCTGGACCTACGATCTGCAAAAAAATATTCTAGGTTCCTGCATCCACTTATTAGTCAAAAAACTCTTTTTATGCATAGGAATAACATATCTTTCTCTATTCAGATAAATTCTTTCTTCTAACATTGCCCTACCATTCAGACTAGGACAAAATATATCAACCATTCCTATATTCATGTTTTCGAAGAAAAATTTCCACTTATCTTACCCTTACCAAAGCACAAATCTCTAAGATCTTACTTCTTTCCTTCAGATCAAGTTTATTTCTTAGCACTGAGCTTCACAAGTCAAGTAGAATATTCCACACTACAACAATAGATCTATGCACATAGTTTTCTCTTTCATTCAGTTCCCAACAATCATAGTTTCACATCCCGACAATGGAACCATTTGTTGGCACAGGGGAAGACCTAGGGTTCAATGCTTCAACAATGCTCTAACAAAACCCTAACTACCAACCCTTTCAGAAACACCTGTGAAGTATATGAAGTCTCACCCGACGTAGAGGCAGGGGGGTTTATAGGACTCATGTGTCTGTAGCCAAGCTGGGACACAGATCTATGTTTTCAACACTTAGTAGAGCACTTATCCA
This sequence comes from Picea engelmannii, assembly GCA_009831015.1. Lineage (NCBI taxonomy): Eukaryota > Viridiplantae > Streptophyta > Pinopsida > Pinales > Pinaceae > Picea > Picea engelmannii. Next base: position 817,338 of record ML781968.1, on the reverse strand, counting down.
ACGATATGCATTAGTTCATGAGTCTCATTCACATTGCAGGCTAAACCCTTATTATAGATGAACGCAATAATAATAAGGATCAAGCACTTTCAATCACATAACACACAAAACTAGTTTAGATCTAGCATCCATTTACCTTTAATACCATTAAGCACTAAGAAACAACATCAGATGCATTCATCATACATTATAACAATAACACTAAGAAAATAAATTGTTGGATTACTGAGAGGGGGGGTGAATCAATAATAGAGCAATTTAATCATTTTTAACCATATAATCCAAGTGTTATATCAATGAAGCATTATCATTCAATAACTACAGAGTAAATAAGAAATGAACAAATGAACAAACATACACATACATAGTACACCAATGTTTTATGTGGAAACCCAAATCGGGAGAAAACCACGAAATGATTTTTCTTATATGTCTTGAAGAATTACATTCATTAGAAGCACCAAATTCCTTTGTTTTCTAGCTGCAACTAGAAGGAGGCTGCAACCCCCTAGTTTCTCACACTACAACCTTAGGGAAGCTCCAACTCCCCAATTCTCTGGCTACAACCAGAAAGAGGCTACAACCCCCTATGTTCTGTGACTACAACCGGAAGGTGGCTACAACCACCTATCCTTGCCCCATCCTACCAGACTGAAGTAGAAGTAGAATGATGGAACTACTATCAACTTGTCACTATGAGATATACCATTGTAAACATGTACCAATAAATCTGAATCATGCATCAACCTGTACCTCAACTTGTACCATAAACAAGTGCATCAACCATGCACCAACCTGTACCAAATAAATTGTAATCAACCTATACCATAAACAAGTACATCCAACCATGTAACAAGTATATACCAATCATGTGTCAACTACTCATCAACTATGACTCATCAATATGTACCAACATCATCAACTATACACCTCATGTATGTGCCAACTCATCAACTACTTGTCTCAACCATGTATTCAACATAACAATAATAACAATAATATATTTTTAAGGTCACGGCCAAGCCACACCAAATTGGTGTATGAGACCCCCTTGTTTGTGGGACAAGGGACCCCTCTCTGCCCAATGATTTGACTGGTAATGTTTACAGAGGTATACATACCCTACCCCCCTCTCGATTTGAACATGTACCTCAACCAAAAACCCTCATCAATTTCATCATCCAAATATGATTTGTAGCTCTGTAATAGACCTATTTTATATGATCACATTCCTACAAATCTTTCTTATCTTCAACAACAAGAGATTATCATTTTCATCAAACTTTTCTTTAGTCTCACATGCCTAGTTTTGGATTAGTCAACAACCCTAACTTGAAGTAATCATAACTTTGTACCTGTAATGTATAAAGATATGAAACTAATACACAATGTTATTCAGTGTTTTTTATACAATTCCTCTAGGTTTCACTACTTGGAACTTCTCAGAAAGGAGTTATAACAAAAATTACATACGTTGCTGAATTCTGGATTATTCTAGAGAGAAAACTTGTAGAGCATGCCCCACATGAAATATTTGTTGAATTGATATGAAACTCTAAAAAATAATACTACATAAAATACCCTAACCAACACATTTTTTTTCACTGAATTTGGATCTGTTATGAAAATGTTATGGCATTTTTACCCGAAACATTTGTTTTTGACTAGTTTCAGGACTAGCCACAAACCCTATTTTCCACGGAGTGTGACTCCAAAACTACAATGACCCACAAGATGAAGTTTTTACCACATATACTTGGATATGGTTTCTCAATGTAATAGAAATTTCATGGTCTTAATCATTATATAAAAAATTTCATAGCGAAAATGATGAGATGACCTGTAAATAACATACCTTAGAAAGCAGCATCAAAAGAATTTATCCTTCCTTTCATTTTGGCCTTTGTTTCTTCACCTTCCCTCATAATTTTGGCTTATATATCCTTGGTTACCTCAAAAACCTATAGATATTCAATATTATCAAGTGTTATTAAAATGAGAGAGCCTTGCCTCTTATTTATACTCTCAAAGTAGCTTCCTTAAAAACATCTTCTAGGTCACTTGGCCCCACTTTCCTTATTTTAGGGTTAACCCACTTCTAATTTCTCCATTAAATTTATTATTGAAATTTTTTATTTTGTATTCATTTTGAATTATAATACACTCATTACTTCACTTTATCATGTACCTTTTAAAATCTCTTAAACCACTTTGACTACTTTGACCTTTTGGAGCTTCTAGATGACATATGAGGGTCCTCTAACTTCATAAGGCAATAACTCTCAAACCATGAGGAGTTATGTGACGTTCCACATACCACCATAAATAGAATGACATGTACTATCTATATAAAATAGTATTATCTGAAAATATATCATAAATCATACCGTTATCCATCAAACAAACTTGGGTCCATTACCCAAACCTGGGGTCTCCAACTTCTCATTGCCATAACTCTATAACCGTGAGGAGTTATGTGACGTTCCACATACCACCAGAAATGGAATGACAAGAAATATACATATAGGATAGTTTACCTAAAAAATTCACTGTCCTTCATCTTATTATTCCACAATTAAGCATGGGTTCTCTTACTCTGCAAAGTGTCTTCTCGTGAGAGATTTCACCATAAGGGGGCCACTTTGGAGTTCATTCATATTTACTTATTATCAACCATGAAAAGAAAATAATGAGTCATATTTACATCAAAAAATATTGGTTCCATTACCCAAACCTTTGTGCTACGGGTCTTTCTTCAAGGGTTGACATCAATGACAACCAACCTTAATCAACAATCTCCCCATTTGGAATTGATCGCAACACTCTGATGCAAAATTGAAATCATATCACTCATGCTCCCCCTAGAACCATGTTTCTATCCTCTGTATCTGATAAACTTGCCTCTATCGTCTACATCTGATAAATCTACTCCCCCTGGAACCATGCCTATGTTATCTACATATGATAAATCTCTCCCCCTTTGTCATCAATGGAAAAGGTAACTATCCATATGGGGTTTCTCCCTTGGACTAAAATATCCTCTTATGGTGCTTCCTCGTGTAGACCTAATACATATAATATAAGCATTCAAAAAGCATTCAAAAATCATTCATTTTGGAGTAGAAATAACTCCAAGTCTTTCGCAAAGATATTCAAAGGCTTCTCGTGGAAGTGGTTTTGTAAAGATGTTTTCCACTTGTTATTTTGTTCCCACATACTCAACCCTAATGTTCTTTTTTGCAACCTGTTCCCATAGAAAATGATACTTGATTGGAATGTGCTTTGTCTTGGAGTGCATCACTGGGTTTTTTGATATACTGATGGCACTTGTATTATCACAATATATTGGAATAGGCTCATCATACTCAACCTGTATATCTGTCAAAGTTTGTTTCATCCAAAGAACCCGTGTACAACATGTTGTTGCTGCAATATACTCTGCCTTGACTGTAGATAGAGATATTGATGATTGTTTCTTGCTTAGCCATGATACCAAACACTCACCTAAGTAGAACATTGCTCCATTGTTGCTTCGTCGGTCATCAATACAACCTACTTAATATGCATCTATGTAGGCAATAAGTGATAGATATTTTCCTTTTGGACACCATAATCCAAACTCTTATGTTCCTTTGAGGTATCTGAAAATCATCTTTACTGTTAATACATGTTATTCCTTTAGTGTTGCTTGAAATCGTGCCGCCTGTCCAACTTATTTCATTACATTTGGTTTGGATGTTGTCACATATAGTAGGCTGCCAATCATTGACCTATATTTTCTCTGATCTGTAGACTTCGAATCATCATCTTTACTCAACTTACAACTAGTTTGAAATCTTCCATTCTGAACCTATTTAGCATTTCTCTGATATACTTGGTTTGAGAAATAAAAATTCCTTGGTTTCTTTGATGTATCTGAAGTCCCAAAAATAAGAATAGTTCTCCAAGTAACGACATTTCAAATTCATTTTGCATGTCTTTTGCAAATTTTTGGCTTAACTTGTCATCATCACTACCAAAAATAATATCATCAACATAAAATTCAATTAATAAAATATTACCTTGACTTACCTTGATGTAGAGGTTGTTGTCTGCACTTCCTTTTCTGAACCCTGCCTTCTGCAGATACTTATCCAGTTTGGAGTACCATGCTCTAGGAGCCTATTTTAGACCATACAAGGACTTCTTTAATTTACATACATAGTTTGTGTTCTCTAACAACTGAAATCCTTCTGGTTGTTCAATGTAGACTTCTTCTTCAAGTTCCCCATTCAGAAAATCTGATTTTATGTCCATCTGATATGCTTTAACATTTTTGGAGAATGCATAAGCTAAAATTAAATGGATTGCTTCCATTCTGGAAACTGGGGAGAATGTCTCTTCAAAGTTGATTCCTTCAATCTGCGCATACCCTTTACATACCAATCTAGATTTTCTCCTTGTAACCTATCCATCTTCATTCAATTTATTCCTGAAAACCCATTTTGTGCCGATCACATTCTTATTCTTTGGTCTTGGAACCAATTCCCAAGTGTCATTTTTCTCTATTTGATCCAATTATTCATCCATGTCCTTATTACAAAATTCATTCTTGCTGGCTTATTCAAAATAGTTTGGTTCAATTGTAGATAAGAGTGCTAGGTGTGTTTGTTCTGGTGAATGGATTTTTCTTCTAGTCTCAACTCCTGCATCTTTGTTTCCAATAATCTGATCTGAAGGATGATTCTTCTGTACTCATTTGCTAGGTGTCTTTGGAGATACTTTCCAAACTTGCTCTTCTGCTTCTGTCAGATTCTCTTCATATTCAACTTCCTCTTCTACTTCTTTTTCATATTCGTCTTCGAAAAGTTGTTCCATTGATTTGTTTTCCTCTTCCTTTGATTTTGGTCTTCCTGTTTCATCAATTGTTACATTGATGTTTTCCACAACTTTGTTCAATATTAGATTGTAACACTTGTATTCTTTCCTTGTGCTTGAGTAACCAACAAGTATTCCTTTGTCCACACAAGAGTCAAAATTTCTCATTCTGCCATCTTCTCTTTTGGTGTAGCATTTGCTTCCAAAAACTCTGAAGTGCTTCACATTTGCTGGTCTTCCTTTCCATAGCTTGTAGGGATTTTTATCAGTGTTGTTTATGAGCATTACTCTATTTCGAATGTGAAATGTTGTATTCACTGCCTGTGTCCAAAATATATCTGTCAATTTGGAATCCATTAGAATTGTTCGAGCCGTTTCTTTTACTGTTCTGTTCTTTTTTTCAACAACTCCATTCTGTTGAGGTGTCCTAGAAACGAAGAATTGCCTTTTTATTCCATGACTGCTACAATAGTCCATAAATTCCTTTGAAGTGAACTCTCCTCCATTATCAGATCTCAAACATTTGATTCTTGCATCCATCTCATTTTCAACCATTTCCTTGTAGATCTTGACGTTTTCAAAAGCTTCTGACTTGTTCTTAAGAAAGCAATTTGCAATCATTATTTTATAATCATCAACTAATAACATAAATTATTTTTCACCTTTTAAGCCCTTTGTTGTAGTTGGTCCAACTAGATCAGTGTGCACAATTTCCAGTGGTCTTGTTGTTGAATATTCCTTTGATTTGAACCTGGTCTTTGTTTGCTTTCCTTGTTGACAATGCTTGCATAAAGTGTTGGTTGGTTTCATGATCTGGGGCATTTCTCTGACTGCTTCTCTTTTGATGACTTTATTAAGGTCATCAAAATGAATGTGACCCATTCTTATATGCCTTAGCCAAATTTCATCTTCCTTTCCTAGACAACACTTTTCATTTCCAATTTCACTTAACACATATATGTTGTTTGAAGTTCTTGAAGGTTTACCGACCAATTTTCCTGAACCTTATTTTCTTATCTCACACTTTTCTGAATCGAAAGTAAGTTTATGACCTTGGTCACACATTTGACTCACACTTAGAAGATTATGTTTCATATTTTCTACCAGTAGAACATTTTGTGCCTTTTCATTCTTGTTCCCAACTCAGACTATGTCTTCTCCAACGATTTTGGATGAATTATCATTTCCGAAGGAGACTGATCCATTTTTTTCTTTTCGTAATGTAATAAATTTGTCTATATCACATATCATGTGTTTTGAACATCCATTGTCAACATATGAACCATGTCTTATCCATGTCATTTTATGAGGTTCTTGTCTGTGACTGTTGTTATTTTGTTGAGGTTCTTTAGCAGGGACTGTCATTCTACAATCCTTGGTCACATGTCCAAAATTTTTACATTTTTAACATTCCACTTCAGTGATCAAAGATTCAAACCTATTGTAACTTCTTCTTTGTGTGTCACTAGGTCTCCTTGAATAATCCCTTTCTGTATAACTCTCAAAGTTGTTATTGTTCCTGTTGTTATCTCTGCAATTCACAGCTTTATGTCCAAATTTATTACATGCATAACATAAACCAAAAAATATAGTTTGATACCTGGGAGTTGAAGATATTCTGAAAGGAGGTGCTCTTATGAATCCTTATTCTTCTTGAGGCCTATCTGTCTGTTGTTGATTCTGAAATCTGAATCTTCTTGGTGAAGGAGTGTCCCTGTAATATTCCTTGTATATCTTCCTATCCTGTTTGATTGTTTCTGCATAGCTCTTTGGATTTGCTTCTTGCTATATTGTTTTGGAGCTTGATCCCTTTTCTATCTGATTGTATCCAAGTTTGGACTTGTCAAGATGAGATGTTTTACTTTTGATAATGTCATCCAAAACTTTTGAGCTATTCTTCATATTTTTCTTTTGAATATCCTTTCTTACTGTGACAACCTTTGTTTCCAAGTTTCCATTGATCTTGTCATTTTCTTCTAGTTGTTCTTTGAGTGCTTCTTTAATTATTTTATCTTCATCTATTTGAACCTTCAATTTTGTGATCATTTGTTCTAGTTCTCGAGTGTCCTTTTTCTTGTCAAGTTCTTCTTGTAGTTTCTTTTTCTTCTTCTTTTCTCTTCTGATAACTTCTATGGCACACATTAATTCTTCTTCATAGTCAACTTCTTCCTCTTCAATTTCTTCTTTGACTTCTTCACATTCTTCTTTGGCTTCTTCATATTCTTCTTCGGAGTCTTCTTTGTCAGAGTCTTTTACTACCATGAATAGAACTATTCCTTTCTCATTGTCATTGACTTCATCTTCATCTGATGATGAGATGTCTTCTTTGGTGTATAACCTTTTCTTGAAAACTTTCTTTGTAGTTATTTTTCCTTTATATGTGTGTTTTCATTTTGAGTAACCTTCATCATTTCTCGTTTTCTTATGAGGATATTTGTTAGCAAAATGACCAATACCATCACAATTAAAACAAATTAAAGGGAGATTACCTCTAGACCTACTGTTGGTTCCCTTGTTCAGTCTTTTGACGAAGTTGGCCATTTCTTCATCATCTTCTGAGGCGTCACTGGTGCTGCTATATTATTCTTGTTCCTTTTTCTTTGATCTTTTGGATGCCTTGAAGGCTGCTTCTTTTACATCTGGATTTTCCTGCTCAATTCTCATTTCATATGCTATGAATATTTCATGTAGTTCATCCATGCTTATTGAGTCCAGATCCGATCTTTCTTCTAGTGCTGATATCTTAGGGTTGAATCTCATAGGAAGAGATCTTAGTATATTTTGAACAATTACATATTCTTCAATTTCTTCTCCCAATCATATGATTTCATTCACTATTTCATCGACTCGTAAGAATTAGGCTGCGATATCTTCATCTTCCTTCATTTTTTGTTGTTCGAATTGACCTATGAAAGTCTGAAGCTTTGCTTCTTTGACTTTTGTATCTCCTTCATAAATATTTTGAAGATTGTCCCAAATATATTTACAGATTTACAGTGTGCAAATTTGGTGAATACCGTATCACTAAGACCATTCAAAAGTGTATTTGTGGCTTTGGAATTATTCTCACTGAGTTTTACTGCTTTGTCATTTGTTGGTGGAACTGTTGGTGTTGTGTATCCATCTACAATTGATTACCAAACTCGAAATCCTTGTGTATATATATATATGTCCTCATTCTTATGCTCCAAAAAACATACTTATGTCTATCAAACTGTGGTATTCCATTTTTATATGAGTTGGTACTCTCCATGATCTACCTTTCAGTGGTTAAACTGATTTCTGAAGGAACCTGCTCTGATACCAATTGTTGGATTACTGAGAGGGGAGGTGAATAAGTAATAGAGCAATTTAATCATTTTTAACCATATAATCCAAGTGTTATATCAATGAAGCATTATCATCCAATAATTGCAAAGTAACTAAGAAATGAAAAAATGAAAAAAACATACACATACACAGTATACGAGTGTTTTATGTGGAAATCCAAATCGGGAGAAAACCACATAATGCTTTTTCTTATATGTCCTGAAGAATTACATTCATTGGAAGCATCAACTTCCTTTGTTTTCCAGCTGCAACTAGAAGGAGGCTCCAACCCCCTAGTTTCTCAGGCTACAACCTGAGGGAAGCTCCAACTCCCCAATTCTCTGGCTACAACCAGAAGGAGTCTACAACCCCCTATGTTCTCTGGCTACAACTGGAAGGTGGCTATAACCACCTGTCATTGCCCCGTCCTGCCACCCTGAAGTAGAAGTAGAATGATGGAACCACTGTCAACTTGTCACTGTGAGATATACCATTGTAAATCTATACCAATAAATATGAACTATGCATCAACATGTACCTCGACCTGTAATCAACCTGTACCATAAACAAGTGCATCAACCATGCACCAACCTGTACCAAATAACCTATAATCAACCTATACCATAAATAAGTGCATCCAACCATGTACCAATTATGTGCCAATCATGTGTCAACTAGTCATCAAGTATGACTCATCAGTATGTACCGACATCATCAACTATACACCTCATGTATGTGCCAACTCATCAACTATTTTTCTCAACCATGTACTCAACATGTACCTCAACCAAAAGCCCTCATCAATTTTGTTCGTGCTCGAATCGTCGCCGGGTGAGAAAAAATGGGAGCACTAGCATGCCCTGTTGGGCTCGGCAAGGTAGAACAAGATGCTGTGGAGCAAAAAGGGTTAACAGAAAATAGAAAACACAACAGAATACAATCTATCTAACAACTGAAAGCAAATAACAATTCGAATAATAAACAAAAACGTCAAATGTGAGACAAGGGAGTTATCAATGGTTTCAAGGCTTGATCTATTAGCGAAACCAAAGCACACACTGAAGAAAGGGATAATGGTTCCTCTTCCCTCCAACGGAAGGTCCTTCGGGGATCCTCAACAGAATGCCTTCCTTACAAAATGAACAGAACA
>ML781968.1:750261-787107 GCA_009831015.1 Picea engelmannii | reverse complement strand
ATAAACAAAAACGTCAAATGTGAGACAAGGGAGTTATCAATGGTTTCAAGGCTTGATCTATTAGCGAAACCAAAGCACACACTGAAGAAAGGGATAATGGTTCCTCTTCCCTCCAGCGGAAGGTCCTTCGGGGATCCTCAACATAATGCCTTCCTTACAAAATGAACAGAACAGAAATGGGTGGTGAGAGAACTATGGATTACACAGCTGATGGACTGGTTGTCAAAGTCTAGGCTCTGAATCATCTGGACAGCGTAACTCTTCTTTGAATTCTCTGCTGAAACAATGAGTCTTCACGGCTATTTATAGCATTTTCCAGGCGGTCACGTAACCAGCTTCCGGTGTAAACACAGACCTGTTTAGGGTTCACTTAAGTCATTTAATTCACCGAATTTGCAGAGCCGACCCTGATCTGAGGGTCAAATCATCTTGGGGGCTGGTCCACAGGCGGTCGGGAGGCCGACTTAAGCAATTAATGCGCCGTATTAGAAGATGCGCGACTTTTCATGTTGACAGGCGTGCGTCGGGGCGCGCATGCGCCAGAAACAGGTTTTTGTCCCGTGCATATGCGCGCGCACCAAGCTGCTGAAAAGTGCCCTTCAATTTTTGGTTACTTTGTATAGTTTTTGACCCTTCTGGAATGCTGTGAACTTAATTCAGCATCGTGAATGACTTCATTGCTGTTTTGATGATGTGGAGTTCTTGTCGCCATGTGCAAACGAAATTTCAGTGATAACAAATTTCATCATCAAAATCTTATTTGTAGCTCTGTAATAGACCTAGTGTATATGATCACATTCCTGCAAACCTTCCTTATCTTCAACAACAACAGACTAGCATTTTCATCAAACTTTTCTTTAGTCTCACATGCCTGGTTTTGGATTAGTCAACAACCATAACTTGAAGTAATCATAACTTTGTACATGTAATGTATAAAGATATGAAACTGATACACAATGTTCCTTAGTGTGTTTTGTGCAATTCCTCTAGGTGTCACTACTTGAAACCTCTTAGAAAAGGAGTTATAGAAAAAATGGCATTCCTTCTTGAATTCTGGCTTATTCTAGAGAGAGAATGTGTAGACCATGCCCCACACGGAATATTTGTTGAACTGATATGAAACTATGAAAAAGAATAATAAATATGGTATCCTAACCAAAACATTTTTTTTCATGGAATTTGGATCTGTTATGAAGACGTTATGACGTTTTTACTCGAACCACTTGTTTTTTACTAGTTTCAAGACTAGCCACAAACCCTATTTTCCACAGAGTGTAACTCCAAAAATAAAATGACCCACAAGTTAAATTTTTTACCATAGATACTTCGATATGTTTTCGCAATGGAGTAGAAATTTCACGATTTGAATCATTATATAAAAAAAATTATAGCAAAAATGGTGAGATGACCTGTAAATAACATACCTTAGAAAGCACCATCAAAATAATTTATCCTTCGTTGCATTTTGGCCTTGTTTTCTTCACCTTCCCTCAGAATTTTAGCTTATATATCCTTGGTTACCTCATGCACCTATAGATATTCAATATGCTCAAGTGTGATTAAAATGAGAGAGTCTTTCCTCTTATTTATACTCTCCAAGTAGCTTCCTTAAAAACATCTTCTAGGTCACTTGGCCCCACGTTCCTTATTTTAGGGTTAACCCACTTCTAATTTCTCCATTAAATTTATTATTGAAATAATTTATTTTGTATTCACTTTGAATTATAATAAACTCATTACTTCACTTTATTATTTACCTTTTAAAATCTCTTAAACCACTTTGACTATTGTGACCTTTTGGGGCTTCTAGATGACATATGAGGGTCCTCCAACTTCGTAAGGCCATAACTCTCAAACCATGAGGAGTTATGTGACATTCTACATACCACCAGAAATGGAATGACATGTAATATCCATATAGAATAGTATTATCTAAAAATATATCATAACTCATACTGTTAACCATCAAACAAACTTGGGTCCATTACCCAAACCTGGGGTCGCCAACTTCTCATGGCCATAACTCTCTAACCGTGAGGAGTTATGTGACGTTCCACATACCACCATAAATGGAATGAAAAGAACTATCCATATAGGATAGTTTACCTAAAAAATTCAATTTCCTTCATCTCATTATTCCACAATTAAGCATGGGTTCTCTTACTTCGCAAAGAGTCTTCCCATGAGGGATTTCACCATAAGGGGACCACTTTGGAGTTCACCCATCTTTACTTATTATCAACCATGATAAGACAATAATGAGTCATATTTACATCAAACAATATTGGGTCCATTACCCAAACCTTTGTGTTACGGGGCTTTCTTCAAGGGTTGACATCAATGACAACCAACCTTAATCAACATAAACAACATAATCCACATCGCCCAAAGCACATCAAGACATAGGATACACATGGTTCACCCCAGTGTGGGGCTACGTTCACCAACAAATTCTTATTCTTTATTAGCCTTAAATATTATTGCATTCATATGCTCATGTGCACAAAGCCACAGAGCCAAACTCCGCAGAGGACAACAGATCTGCGTGCTACGCACCAGATCCTCCTTCCCAAAATTAGGTCGAGGCATAGAGCCACTCTTCTTTCAAGCATAGAGCCTTAAATACAATGTATGTGCACAAATAAAATTACAAAAAAATTGCACTTAGCTCTGCAAGCCTTAACACATTCTTTCACAAAGCCAACTAGTCATGCACTAAGCCAATGGCCATCTACATTGCTTAGCTACTACTTATTTATACATTTACAAAAATGCCTAATCATGGGTAAACCCATGGGCCGACATCCTATAACCCGTTACATAAACCCTAGTAAACCCTTTGTTGGGTCCAAAAGCCCACAAAATAAGTGAGATACCGCAATCTCAGCTCCTCTTGGGCGATCCATCTTCAACCAGCTTGTCAAAGTCCAAAAAGTAGTCAAACACGACCAATGTTTCCTCAAAACTTGGTCAAGGGCCAACATCAATCATGAAAAAAGGATGTATTAAATTTTTTCCTAAATGAGTTTATAAGATAAATCATGCAGTGGATGAAATTATCAATAAATACAAGGCAATATTCATGGCTAGAGGGTTCTCCCAGAAGGAGGGAGAAGACTATGATGAGACATTTTCTTTAGTTTCCAGATACACCTCTATTAGATCCATCCTATCTCTAGAAACATCCGTGAGTTGGAGTTTACATAAGATGGATGCAAAGACATTTTTTTTCTCAATAGAGTAATTAAGGAAGAGGTATACATAGAGTAGCCTCAAGGTTTTGAGGTACATTAGAGAGAAACCCATGTATGCATATTAAAAAATGCCTTGTATGGATTTGAGAAATCTCCAAGAGCTTGGTGCAGAGCCTTTCATTATTAATGTTAAAAAAGAGCTAGCATCAGAATTTGATATGAAGGATATTGGTCTCATGCACTATTACTTGGGACTAGAAGTATGGTAGAAGTGTGGTGAAGTATTCCTAGGACAAGGGAAGTACATTGTATATATCCTTCATAAGTTTGGAATGATGGTTTGTAAATCCATGGAAACTCCCATGGTAACAGATCTGAGGAAGTTGAGAGACTCTGATTTTGATCCAGTATACTCATCCCTATACTGCTAGTTGATTGCCTCATTGATGTATTTAGTAAATACCAGGCCAAACATTTTCTTTCCTGTGAACATGTTGAGCCAGTTCTAGGTGGAACCCAGACATGAACATTGAATAGTTGCAATTAACATATTGAGATATCTTCGTGGGATGATAACATATGGTTTGCAATATGCCTCAAACAATGAAGTACAACTGCATGTATTTACTTATTTAAACTAGTTAGGGATTGTAGATGACATAAAGCGTACTTCTAGTATGTTTTTCAATTTGGGATCTACTATGATATCATGGGCTAGTAGGAAACAAAATTTTGTTGCACTCGGCACTACAAATGCATAGTATATTGTAGCTTGTGATTCTTGTATTGAAGCAATCTGGCTCTGTAAGCTAGTTTCTTGACTATTTGATCGGGTGTTGGATTCTAACATGATCTATTGTGATAACCGGAGTTGTTTGAAGCTCTCAGAGAACATGGTGTTCCGTGACAGGTCAAAGCACATTGAGATCAAGTACTATTTTCTCTAGGATAAAGTCTAGAGGGGAGAAGTGGTTCTCTAGTATATCTCCACTGATGAGAAGTCAACATATATTTTGACTAAGCCTCTTTCCAAGATAAATTTTTCATACTTGAGGGACAAGCTGAGGCTCATGGAGATTTCTCCCTTGGTTGAAAGGGACGAGATGACTTCCACGGTTTGGAGGGAGCTCTGATATGAGGCATCATGGACTATCAGTGAGCTACATATTTTCATCATGATAGTAAATCTTAGATATTGTCATACAACTTAGAGATGATTCATTGACATCATGCTAGATATGATCATGCTAGTACAACTCATATATGATACATATGGTTAGAGTTTTTGATGATATCATGGCCTGAGGAGCGTTGTGCTAGTACAACTTAGAGGTGGACATGCAACTTAGATATGATTTATTGACATCATGATAATATGTTCATGCTAGTAAAACTTAGAGACGATGTTGGTGAGTCACATCATTCTAGATATGGAAATGCTAGCACAAATTAGAGGTGGACATACAAATTAGATATGATGTATTAACATCAGTCTATATATGTTCATGCTATTACAAATCAGATATGACCATAAAACTTAGAGATGATGCATATGGCTTGTGTCATGCTATATATGATCATGCTAGTACAACTTAGATATGATGCTTTGACATCATGCTAGATATTCTCATGCTAGTACAACTTAGAGATGATCATACAACTTAGAGGTGTCATGAAGAGGCACTGATCTACATCATGTGAGTACATCTTAGAGGTGGACATACATCTTAGATATGATGTATTAGCGTCATGTTAGTTATTTTAATGTTAGTATGACTTAGAGATGATGTAGATGATACTCCAGATCATGCCAGTTCAACTTAGATATGATTCATTCACATCATGCTAGTATGGCTTAGAGGTGATGCATCTAATGAAATTGTTGATACGAGATGATATGATTTGATTTCTCTAGAGCCTCTATGTCTCTAGGCAGTATTTGTATGCTATTATGGTGGATGTGCTCCACTAATAGTGACTTTGTGTCATTGGTTAGTAGATGTGTGCTACTAGGACTGGTTGTGTACCATAGGATAATAGTTGTGTACTACTATGGATAGACACAATTGTGTTCTATTGGATGGCATTGTAGCAGCGATATGCTACTATCTGATTGCCATGGATACTACCACTAGTGTTGGAGATGATTTCTATCTAGATGGTTAGTGATGATGTTTCTCATGATTTGATTTGTGTGATCATGAGATAACTTGTGTGGCTATGATGATGCTACCAGTGGAACTGTCTGTTTCTACTCAAGACCATTACTGTTAATAACTCCCTATATAGGAGGGAGTGTTGATGTTATAGTAGTTGTAGGAGGCATTGAACTCCATGTGTAATCATTGACTATAATAGAATATTTCAGAATCAAGGGAAACCATAAACATATGTGTTAAAACCTTATAAGACTAGTCAACCTAGTAGAATAAATAATATTAGAATATTATCTTCCAGAATGAAAATTCGGCTCCACAAGAGAAATATAAATAGAAAATATAATTACCAGAAAGTCAGGTCATCCCAGCCAGAAAAGTCACTAGACAAATTAATATAAATAGAGGATGTTTTAGATCCTTTGTACACCCAGTCAGAGCACAAGTCTTGTGAAGAGTTGTAGTTTCATCTGCAACTGCGTATGTAAGGGGGAATAAGGGAGTATGGTTATCTCTTTGTCTTAGTATCTCTCTCTAGTGATATATAGCATAAGATATGTGATCTACCTCTAGTATTCTTGGTGATATTATTGGTGATACTCTTGGTGATATTCTTGGTGATGTAATAGATAAGTATGGAGAAATTTGAGAGATTAGTGCAACTGCAGATGCTGTAGTTGTGTATGGTACTTGATTTGTAAATATGGAGACTCTCTCTCTTGTGCACTATCCTTGGAGAAGGAGCTCTCTACTTTTCATGAGTTGTTGTTGCAGTTATCAACTAGTGTTTATCTCTTGGTTCTAGTATGGATTTCTACAATAATTATATCAAAGGTTAAGGTGCTCAGAGGTGACTTCGTGCATATGGATGGGTGAAAATAAATATATTGTATATGGTGAAAATGGGCACATCAATTATTTTAATATCCATCACATCTATTCTCAGAGATAAGATGCCACCATTCTAGCTAGTCATTCACTCTGTAATTTTATAGTTTTTGTACATTCTCTCATTAATAAAAATTGTGCATTACTGTATCTCCATTTTTATTGCAATATATCTATATATTTCATTGTTATATATGTTCCTTCATTTCATTCACAAAATAACGGATCAACAATATTAGAGCAGGTTTCTCATCATCGTTTCTTAGTGCATGTCCCCAATGAGGTCATGGTACATAGAGTTGGGTCTCGAGCTAGTTTCCCTTGAGGACAACCACTCTCATCAGCCCAAGAAACCTCCCATGGTGGAAGAAAAGATATTTGCGAGAGTAGAATATCCCATCAAGCTGTTGCTCACAGAATCCATCGTGTAATAGAGGAATGAGATGTTGGATAATTTTTCCCAAATCCTTCAAAGATTGCCAGAAATAATAGACACGTCTTCATCAAGTATTTGATTTGAATATGCTACTCCATTCAGGGTACAGTTTAATTTTTATATTCTTGTATTTGAAGGTCAGATCGATGCAAATGATTTGGAAAAGTGGTTAAATTTGCTAGAAGGTTATTTCTCTGTTCACAATTTTTTTGATAGAGAAAAATCACCTTTTCAATTCTCAAGCCTCTCCCCCATGTAAAAAGTGGTGGAAAACTTACTAGGAAAAAAATTCCACAGAGGATTATGGAATATTTTTGGGTCGAGCCCACTTGGTATTAATTTTTTGGATGAGGTCAAGGAGCAATATATAATTACCTTGTGGGAAACTATGATGACTAGTACATGAGATGGACCACACTACACCAAAACCGGAACCAAACAATGTTGGAGTTCACAAATGCGTTCCATACCTTACACTACAAGATGAGTATCAAAGAGTTTGAGTGACATATGTCTCTGAAATACCGCAGGGATATACACATGTACATCCAAACATAAATGGAGTTTTTGGACATCTCATCACTGGGAGTTTCTTATAGATATGTTGTCAAAATATAGTAGAAATTTAAGGAACAGAACAAGAGGGAATTTTGGTTTGAAAATCCATAAAAAACAAAGTATGGTAAAGGAATCTATAACTCACAAAAAAATCAACCTCAAAACAACCAGTCCAAGCCACATGAAAAGAAAGGTAACAAGAAGACGAAGAAGGACATTGGGAAGTGGTGTGACTTCCACAAAATACCTTGGTGTAACATTGATGAATGTCTCTCAAAATAGTCATTGGTGGTAGATCTCAAAGAAATAGAGTCGAGCCCCGAATGAGACTCTCATTCTGACAATAATAAGAGGAGATAGATAATTGATGAAAAAACCACGGCTACTGTCATGACTGAAACAATCCAACTAGAAGAACCAGAGGATCCTGAGGAGGGGGAGCATATTTTCCATTCACAGATGTGGGTGAAGGGGACCCCATTTCATTTTATTGTTGATAGAGGAAGCCAGAAGAACCTCATCTCAGAGGAGAACGTCAAGCAGTTGGATTTACTCCAGGGACAATATCTTCATGTAAGATAGCAGTGCCACCTGTCATACGACATCAAGCCCTTCAAAGATGAGGTATTGTGTGATGTTTCCCCTCTAGAATTTTGTGATGTTCTATTAGGCCAGCCATATATGTGGAGGCATCATGTTTTTTATGATTCTCATCCCCGTAGTCTCATTGTTACTATGGGGGGTCAGGTCTATAAGATACTAGAGGTAGTTCTGACTACTATCCCAACAAAACAATGTCAAAATGTAATCTCTCATACTGCAAAGTTTTGCCTCTTCATGATTTGTTCATAATAGAAGTACATTGCAATCATTTCATCCTTGAACCAAGACCCTTCTATCCAACAAAATAAGATCAACAAGATTGTAGAGGAGCATCAAGATCTTCTTACTGCACCTACAAGGGTTCCTTCACATTGTCCAGTCAAGCGAAGTTATAAAAAATCCCTTCATTCTCTTCATTGTATAGCTTCATAGACAAATTCATCATGAACTCCGACATATCATGCAACCATATTGGTTAAACAAATACAACCTCTCCAATAAAATTTTCATAATAACCTTCCACAAGCTCAACATGATAATTTCTTCAACAAGGAAAACATCTCACCAAGATTCAGATTCAGTGAAATATTCCATGGGGACTTCATGCAATGGAGAAAATTGCTTCGTAATGGGGGAGGATTGATCAAGGTGGAAATTAGTGGCCAGACACCTATTCCACTAGCTCAAAACAAGGGTTTCCACCTTGTCCTTTTTTCTACAACTTTTCAAGTCCTAAACTTCTGGGGCTGTTTTGAGGCCCTAAACAACGGTTTTTGGACCTGATATAGTCACACTATAGGAATTAGATAAAGTGTGATGAAAAAATGTCTATTCCTCGAATAGAAATTTGAAACGAGATATCGTGCGCCCCAAATGAAGATTGTATGCACAAGTTACACCCTTGGGAAGTTGATGTACCAACTTACCCCATCGAGGCCCACATGAGTTTTGGTGTTTCATCTTCTGGGGTTAGGGTTTTGGATTCTATTCATGTTAAAAAGGCCTCTAGAGCCTCATTTTAATGATAATCATCATCTTTTGAATGAGCGTAGCCATCACATATCTTCTCAGAGATAAGCTTCCACCATTCTAGCAAGTCATTCACTATGTAATTTTACAGTTTCTGTACATTCTCTCATTAATAAAAATCGTGCATTATTGTATCTCTGTGCTTATTGAAGTATATTTGTATATTTCATTCTTATACATCTTCCTTCATTTCATTCACAAAATAATCTGGATCAGAAAACCCATCAATGTTATTGTTATTACCAAAAAATGGCTCACAGCAAATGTAGACAATGGATGAAGGTTGAGGTCCAGTTGTTCTGTGTGTGCCTCCTTGGGTCACCCAACGCTTGGAAAGCATCCAACCTGTGACCAATTTCTAAGTCCGAAAATGTAAATGTCATGCTTGATGGAGGTAGCTTAGTAGCCAAAAATTAGGATTTATCTACCCAAGGTGGAGGTTGTGGGCCACAATCACACCTAAGTTAGATTTTGAACATTTGTTGGGAAATGTTGACAATACTTCTAGGATATCCCCCCTTCATCCCTGATTATAACTGGTTGTTCGTCCCTTCACTAGTTTCTTCTAAAGTGGGTTTTGGCCCCACTTTCGAGAGAATTTTTGAAGGTCCAGTTTTATCAGAGAGGAAGGATGTTATTTCAGATAGGACACAAACACTTGTTGTTTGGTTTTTATTTTCCCCACGTGGAGTTACAAAAAATCCCCCAAAATACCTCTCACATTGTTTTCATATATATGCTTCTCACCATTTGATTTATGCAATTTATGAGTACATTGTTAAAGTAATTTTTAAAGAAGGATTTGTCCTATCATTTTCCACCATTCTCACATACCCACCTTTAGGATAGAATCATAGGGGAACCAAAGTTTCCCCACCATTCTAGGAGTTTGAGAAGTTTACCCCCAATATTGGGAGGTGTTACAAGTTTGGTTGATACATCAACAATACCACCACCAACACCAACTAGTACTATGGTACTAGGCTCAGTACTACTTAGAGTTTCCTTGCTTGGGTCCAATACCCATAGCAATCCAAAATCAAATCCTCCACCACAAGGAGGCAAAGCTCACACTTATTCACAAGGAAACGACTCCCAAGGGACCACTTCCTCTCATCCAATTGTAGGACCCACTCCTATCATGCATTTCTTGGCTTCATTCAATATCCATAATCTAACTAAATTGACAAATGATCCCATATTGCATGACCATTCTTGGATGCCTATGCCCACCAAGATACCTTACAATATACTCAAATTTGATGGAAAAGTTGTAGAAGATCCAACCAACCATGTCATTTCCTTCCACTTATGGTGCTCATATAATGGCATCACAACAAATTCTATTCATTTATGGTTATTTCAGAGAACCCTCACTGGCACAACAACCAAACAATACATAGAAGAGAATTCTGGAGCCCACTCAACCTTTGAATCATTGGCCAAAGCATTCCTCTCATTTTTTCAATTCCCCATCCGTCATGATACTGGGTCTGAAATCCTTTCAGAATGAAAAAAAAACACCACTACTCACATTTCATACCATATTAATGAATGACATAGATGTCACAACCTTTATAAAGTGAACACCACCCCACAACAATGGTTGGATTAGTTCCTTCGATCACTCATGCCTCAATTGAAAAAATATATGGCTACAACACTATCTCAAACAGAGGACGAAGAAATCATTAAGGCTCAATAATTTGACTTCATCTATTCCTAATATGGGTATTTATATATCGTCCTCCTCAACGCTCCATCACACACTAATGATAGGTTGATTGATCTAGATTATTTTAGGGATGAAATAAGAGTAGAGATATAATAAATAATTGTACAGATATATCTCATATATACAATATATAATAGAATTGTATCATATATGCAACCATAAACATAGAGATACAATAATACACAAATTTCTATTAATGAGCGAAAATGTACAAAGACTGTAAAAATACAGAGTGAAAGACTCGCTAGAATGGTGGTAGCTTATCTCTGAGAAGAGATATGTCCTCTACTTGCATTCAAAAGAAGATGATTTTAAAATGAGGCTCCAAATGAATTTTTATCATAAAGAAAATCCAAAACTCTAACCCTGGAAGATGAAAATCCAATAGTTTTGTGGATGCCGTTTTGGGTAGTTTGGTGTATAAAATTCCCGTGGCCATAACTTTGGCAACGATATACATTTGGGGCACATGATAGCTCGTTGGAAAGGTATCATTGAGGAGATTCATTTTGGGGGTTCAATAAAGGATATGGATATCATTGAGAATCTATATCTTGAAACACCTTCATTTGGGCCCTCAAAATGGCCCCCGAAAGTTAAAAACTGCTAAAAATAGTAAAGTGCCAAAATTGTCAGAAAATTGTTTTGAGCGAGTTGGAAGAGGTGGGTGGTCACCGATATCCACCTAGATCAATCCTCCCTCCTTAGGAATCAATAGGATCCAATTCTTTGATTTCTCGGGGGAGAGGGGAAAGTGATTGAATCTTGGTGCGTTGCTTGCATTGTTGTTGACGTTGTGTTGTGGAAGGTTGTCATGAAACTGTTGTTGGTGGGGTTGAATCTATTCAATCAGTTGGGATACATGAGATTTATTGGTGCAAAAGGAATATTTACGGTTTTCTTCATTATTTTTGAACTTATTCTGTTGGATAGAAGGTGTTTGGGTCGAGGTTGTAGTGGTTGCAGTATCCTTTTGTTCACCTTTTCAACAGATTGTGAAGAAGATAAATTTTGTAGTATGAGATACTACCTTGCAGCATTGTTTAGGTGGGACAGTAGTTGGAACTACCTCTAGTATCCTGTAGAGATGACCCCCCAGAGTAACAATGACACTAAGGGGTCAAGACTCATATATATCATATCTCTTCCACATATATGGTTGGCCCAAGAGAACATCACAAACATCCAGTGGGGAAACATCACATAATACCTCATCCTTGAAGGGTTGGATGTTGTATGAAAATTGACACTGTTGGATGACACGAAGATAACATCCTTGGTGAAGCCACCCGATGTTGTATGGTTGTGGGTGTGGTGTTGTCGACAATACAAACCGTTTGACAACCTCTACTAAGATGAGGTTCTTCTAGCTTCCACTATCAACAATAAAATGTAGCGGGGTCCCCTTCACCCACATCTGTGAATGAAAAAGGTGCTCCCCCTCTTCAGGATATGTGGATTCTTCTGGCTTAATTGCTTCAGTCGGGACAATAGCAGTGGGGTTTACATCGATGATCTGTCTTCTATCAATATTTTTTGAATCAGATTTTAAATCAGGGTTTGGCAACTTGTCTTTGATCTCAGACACCAAAGATTGTTTTGAGCGACAATCATCGGTGTTGTGCCAGGGGATTTTGTGGAAATCGCACCATTTTCCAATGTCCTTCTTTGTCTTTTCGTGACCCTTATTTTCTTGTGGCTTGGATTGGTTTTCGGGAGACTGTTTTTTAGGGCCATGTTAATCATACTTTGGTTGTTGCGGATTTGTAGACCCAAACTCCCATTTTTTTTGGTGCTCAAATTTCTGCTCAATTTTAACAACATATCAATAAGCAGCACTGAGTGATGAGATGTCCAGAAAATCCATTTCGGTTTGGATGTATATGTGTAGAGCCCTAGAGTATTTCAGAACCAAATGACATTTGGAGTGTTTGATACCTATCTTTGTGTGCAAGGTATGTAAGGTATTGGTAAACTCTAGAACTTCTTGTCCCCTCTGTTGCCACAGTGTGGTCCATCTCATGTACTGGTCCTCATAGTTTCCAACAAGATAATATTATTCTTTTATCGCATCCACAAAAAAATCCCAAGTGGGACCGACCCCATATATTCCAAACTCCTCTGTGGAACTTTTATCCAAGTAAGTTTCCCACCAATGTTTGACATGGGGGAGATCCTTAAGGAGTGTGAAGGTGATCATTTCCATGTCGGAGAAATTATGAACAGAGAAATAACCTTCTAGCAGATTTAACCATTTTTCTAAGGCATATCCATTTATCTGTCCTTCAAATATGGGAATATCAAAATTAAATGGTACCTTGAAAGGTGAGGTGCCTCCAAAGTGGCTTCTTAATGAAGACATTCCTATTGTTATCGACATACATTGAAGGATGTGGGAAAATTTCTCCATCATTTCGTCCCTCTGTTGTGTGATAGCTTTCTCAAGAAACATATTAATAGAATCATCTACTCTGTCGTTTTTATTTTCTTCTTCTTGGAGGGTTTATTAGGCATGCAAGAGAAATTGTCTTCAAGAGAGACAAGCTCAAGACCCAAATTTCTATATTCTGACCTCGTTGGGGACATGCACTGAAAAACGATCAAGAGAAGCATGCTTTGACACCATTGATCCAGATTATATTAGGCCTGAAATGAGAGCGGAGATATAATAAATAATTGTACAGAGATATCTTGGATATCCAATAATATAACATAAATGTATCATAAATACAACCATAAACACAAAGATACAAAAATACACAATTTTCTATTCATGAGAAAAAATGTACAAAGATTGTAAAAATATAGAGTGAAAGACTCGCTAGAATGGTGGCAACTTATCTCTGAGAAGAAATGTGTCCACCACTCACATTCGCAAGAAGATGATTTTACAATGAGGCTCCAAAGTCCTATTTATCATAAATAAAATACAAAATACTTACCCCGAAAGATGAAAAGCCAACAATTTTGTGGACCACGTTTTGGGTAGTTTGGTGTATCAACTTCTCCAAGGTGTAACTTTGGCATACAATCTCCATTTTGGGTGCACGATAGTTCATCAGAAAGGTATCACCAAGGATATTAATTTTGGGGACTCAATCAAAGACTTCAACTATAATTGAGAAGCTCTATCCCGAAAAACCTTCATTTAGGCCCTCAAAATGGCCTTGGAAGTCAAAAACTGCTAAAAATAGTCAATTTCCAAAATGGTCAGAAAATTATTTTGATACAGTTGGAAGAGGTGGGTGGCCACCGATATCAACCAAGATCAATCCTACCTCCTTAGGAAGTAATGGGATCCATTGCATTGATTTCCCGAGGGAGAGGGGAAATTTATTGAATCTTGGTGCATTGCTTACCTTGCTAGAGACGTTGTGTGGTGAAGGTTGTCATGAACTTGTTGCTAGCAGGGTTGAATCTATTCAACCAGTCAGGCTACATGAGATGTCTCAGTGCAGAAGGAATATTTTCTCTTTGTTGCATTCTTTTCGACCTTCTTTTATTAGATAGAAGGTGCTTGGGTCAAGGATGTAGTGGTTACAATATCCTTTTGTTCACCTTTTGAATAGATTGTGAAGATGCTGAATTTTGTAGTATGAGATACTACCTTGCAACATTGTTTAGGTGGGACAGTAGTTGGAACTACCTCTGGTATCTTCTAGAGATGAACCCCAGAGTAACAATGATACTATGGGGTAGAGACTGATATATAGCATGGCTCTTCCACATATATGGCTAGCCCAAGAGAACATTACAAACATCCAACAGGGAAACATCTCATAATACCTCATATACAATCGACATTGTTGGATGACACAAAGATCTCTTCCCTGGTGAAGCCAGCTGATGTTGGATGGTTGCGGGTGTGTTTTTATCGACAATTCCAACTGTTTGATCACCTTTGATAAGATGAGGTTCTTTTGTCTTCCACTATCAAGAATAAAATGTAGCAGGGTCCACTTTACCCACATATGCGAATGAAAATGGCGCTCCCCCTTTTCAGGATCTGTGGGTTTTTCTGGTTGAATTTCTATGGTCGTGAAAATAATAGTGGGGTCTACGTTGATGATCTTTCTTCTATCAATATTTTCTAAATCAGATTATGAATCAAGATTCGACTCGTTGTCTTTGATCTCGGCCACAAATAACTATTTTGAGCGACATTCATTGGTGTTGTGCGAGGGGATTTTGTGGAAATCGCACCATTTTCCAGTGTCCTTCATCTTTCTATGACCCTTATTTTCTTGTGGCTTCGACTGGTTTTCGAGAGACTATTTGTTAGGGCCGTATTTATCATACTTTGGTTATTTTGGATTTGCAGACCCAAACTCCCGTTTGTTTTGGTGCTCAAATTTCTACTCGATTTTAAAAACATGTTGTCCCTTGACAAAGTTTTGATGATCCTTGGTCATGTTTGACCTACTTTTGGGACTTCGACAGGATTTCTAAGGTGGAGCGAAAGTCAAAGCAGATATCGTGGGATCTCAACCCATTTTTAGGGATTTTTGGATTTGGGATAATGTAACAGGTATGGGATGTCGACCCATGGGTTTACCCATGTTTATGCCTAATTTTGTAATGTATAAATAGAAGACTAGGCGATGTAAGAAGTAGTGACTGGTCAGTGTGCTAAGTGCTAGAGTTCGGTCTTTGTGATCGAAGGTGACATAAGTGTGTGATGCTAAATGATAAGTACATGCTTTGCGCATGTTGTGTGAGACTTGCAAGGCTAAGTGCAAGAGACTATAAGAGATTGAGAAGAGGCTTAGTGCTATAACCTAGCTCGGGGAAGGAGGATCTAGCGAAGTGTGCAGATTTCCTATCCTATGCAGAGTAGGGTTTTTGTGGCTCTTTTCATGTAACTAATTGACAAAAGATAATATAAGAGAATAAGAGTTGGTGGATGTAGCCCTAGGTCGGGGGTGAACCACATATATCCTATGTTGTTGTGCTTTCTACGATGCATTGATGTGATTATGTGTTGACTTGCTTAATTGTTTTGATATAGACGAATGATAGATAGATATAATGTTGCTTTGAGCTTAGTGCTTGAATATGCTATATCTGATTTGTTTCTTTATGCTAAGTGCTACTAGATGCTAGATCTGGTTGAATACTATGATGCTGTGTAATTAGGGTTTTATCTATGAAGTAGATACTGGTTAATTACTGATGAATTGTAGCTACTAAGTTCTCTATTAAGGTGTTACAATCACAAATCGATGTCCTAGCTAAGGTTGCATACACTGGAGTCCTGCAACCACCCCTGCCTCTACCTCGGGCGACACTTCATCTGCTGAAAGGGTTGGTAGTTAGGGTTTTTTTGGTGCACTCTTGAGCGTTGAACCCTGGGTCTTCCCCTGTGCCAAAAAATGGTTCTAATTCCAGGACCTGAAACTGTGATTGCTGGGAACTCAAGAAAAGGGAGATTTGTGCTTAGATCCAGACCTGAAACTGTGATTGCAGGGAACTTAAGAAAAGAAAAGATCTGTGCGTAGATTTTTTTCCTTAGTGCCCAATGTTCTACTTGACTGGTAAATATTTGTGCTAAGAAGAGAAGTCGGATCTGAAGAAAAGAGGTGAGATCGTGAAGCCTTGTTCTTTGGAAAAGGTAAGAATAGTGAAAGTTTCTAGATCTGAAAGCTTTGTGCTATGTTGAAAGTAAGTTAAGTGGAAATATTTTCTTCAAAAGTATGGATCTAGGTATGTTTGATAAATTGTGTCCTAGCTTGAAAAGTAGGACACAACTAGATGAAAGAAGGTTTGATTTGAGTAGTTCTGATATAAATAATTAAAGGTATGTTATTCCTATGCATAGAAAGGATGTTTGGACTAACACATGGATGCAGGATCCTAGAAATAATTTTTTGCAGGTTAGATACCATGATCCTAGTGCACAGTACAGGAAAGGCTGGGGATCATTTAAGAGGAAGAGAGGATTAACTCTTTGTTACAGTTGCATAAGATCAGGACATCTTGCTAAGAAATGCCCTGGTAAAAGACCTAGTTGTCTTTGTTGTAAATCTATGGATCATGAAGTTTTATATTTCCCTAGAATGATTGCTAAACTTGAAAGAATGAATATGAGACAAGAAAACCCTGAGAAAGGTCAAGAAACTGAGACCAAGATAGAACCCTAGAGAGAATCAAAGACTGTGCTATTGCAGATGAAATAAACCTTGAATGATCACCAACATATCAACTTATCAGAGATCTTCAAAGAAAAAAAATGCATGGAAGAAAGAATAGGAGACTTTGACATTGACTGTGTTCTGGATTAGGAAACACCGATGAATATGATGATATAAATAACATGGGAAATTTTGGGAAAGCCTGCTATAGTTCCTTCATTAGAAGGAATACGATTATTTAGAGGAAAGATGATAACTCTATGTGGAAGACTCACCCAGACATCTATGAGTGCTCATGGAACTTCGACAGAGGAAGATTTTGATATTGTCAAATCTATTGAGAACAATGCCTCATTTGCTATATTACTAGAAAAACCTTGGATTGAAAAGGATCAAACCAGAAGAAAAGAAGCGGAAGCCTTAGAGAAGAAGAAGAAAGAATTAAAAGATTTTATGACAAGAAGGATAACACACTTGATTGTAGAACATGAGAACAGAATGAAGCTATTTAAGACCAGAAATTTGGATGACGAAGTTGAAAGAACACAATAAGACTCACAAAAAAATGTAGTACCTACCCCAGTTAGAGAAGAAGTATTTCCCATGAACCCTATGAAAGAATGTCAATAGCACGAAGTTAACATGCCAAAAGGAGATAATAATTAGAATGGAAAAATAAATACTGAGAGGAATATCACCGGGAAGAAGGCTAGAAAACTTAGTAAGAAGAGAGAAAAGGAAGAGAAGTTATAGAAGGTTCCAGAGGGAACTTCGTAGAAGGAAAATTTGAAAAATTAGAACTTTGTTGGGATATCAGGACAACGCAACATGGCACTTCGCCATGAAGAAGCGATATAGTTGTTGGAAGTATTATAACCATCAACATGATGACCTGAATGGTTAGAACAACAATAATGACCTGAAGACTCGACATCAAACTATTGGGACCGCACCGCAACGAACATAATTGCATTGATGGAAAAATTCTTATCCATTGGAGAGATCCATTACATCATGTCTACTTAGTCTGTCGACTGTTGCACTGAGAAAACTTTTATGAATTGTATCAGAGATGACAAGAGAACACATTGCTACCACACTGTGTTTATTGAGATCAACACATGTTCCATTGCATTGTGAACTCATTCATCGACCTATGTTTTCCAATCGAGATCATGCATGTCGGACGAGATCATCATTGTGGAGAAGTCAATCGAGGAAGTCTTAATTGATCTAATGGCTGAGAGAGTGATGTCAGCAGGCATTCAAGATTCATCAACACGAGGAGTGCAAGCCTCCCTTTCGACTACTCGTAGATCCATACCATCCTGAGTTGCAACAGAGAAGAGAACCAAGCACAGAGATGACCTAGCCAACATGAAGTTAATCCCGACTATCCTGCCTAACTACATCTAGACCCTAGCTAGTGCAGTGAGTCATGACAGTGTTCCGAGGGACTTTGATTACACCATAGTTATTGCATACCTCCCAAAGGGGATACCTTCAGTTAGAACGTATAAAGATAAGATCATGATGTTGAAGTTCAATGACTTCAACCTAGGAGACCACAAAAACCAAAGTATGCTCACTCCTTACAAGTATCTGACCAGGATGAAGGGGAAGAACTCAAAAATAATCCCCAAACAGTGGACTATGGACCTCATGTAGTCCACCCTCTTTAATGTAATGAAGATACCACACTTTGGAAGGCACCAAGAGGTTAATGCGTGCGTTAAGCTCCTTCTTTCCTGATTCCACGGCGGCTACCTATGGCTAGAGCGACATATCATAGTTGATATGACGCTGATCCATAGGATCATCGGATTGAGCATGCAAGGACCCAACCCATAGGATTTCTACCCAAGGAAGGCTATCGATCGTGCATTGGGAAAATTACTTGGTCAACCAATTGGAATTAGACTTCCGCAAAGCTCAGGATCAGGGCTATGAGTTCCACTTTAGTTGGCTTCTGATCCTCATCGTGTTTACTTCTTGGGAGATGTCGAAAGGTGTGACCTTCCCAGACATTGAGCCATTTGAACCTCTTGTTCTGAAGTTCATCTCACTCTAGTACTCAAGCAATATGAAAAAATAGTGGCAATCGAATGTGGTCTTTCATACGTACTATCTCCAATTGAAGAGGTCCATTGAAGCTGTCTCTCGCATGACGTTGAACACTCTGCATCAACTTCGACCCCTCATGAAGTTTCATGCAGATTCACACTTCATTTATATCACTGTGTGTGCAGATGAGCATAAATAAGAGCTTCAGTCATACTACAAGCTCACAGAGGAGGACCTCGAAGAGATAACCAAGGACTACTCTACAAAGCTCCTCATCCCTGCTGACCCTGCAGAGATGTCTGAACCTGAACTGGACAAACCTGAGACCACTCATGAAGCAAAGGATACCCCTAGACCCATTAGAAGAAACAAGAATGAGGAGGTCCAAGACTTGAGCAACACATCCATATCACCTGGCTGAGGGGTGATGATGAAGCAAAAGAGACAAATGGTAGAGAAGATCAACATAAACAAGGCAAAGTAACACCTCCTAGGGATCCTGTTGATTAAGCTGATCCATTGGAGAAAATGAATGTTTCTCCCATGAAACTGACTTCCCGAAAGAAATCTAGAGCCACCTTGAATAAGATGCAGACTATGCTCACTGTCGATGACTTTGACTTTATCATCGCAACTGTATAAGATGCCTCACAAGACATTTTGTAGAAACATGAAGATAAACAGGAGGAGATGTACAAAAACATCAAGGTTGAACTCAAAGGGGTACATTAGGCCCTTCAATCCAGCCATGCAGTATCCACTACGCCCCCGCCATCAGAATAACCGGAGTTGGGAGATGAGCCTTCCCAACACCGTAGACTAGATGATGCGACCAAAGCTTGCCTTCTTCATGGATAGGAAGAAATAGAAAAGGAAACAGAGGCCCTAAACCAAGTGCAAAAAGTAGTCATAGAGTAATTCCAAGTTGTGCAGTAGGAGAAGTTCGATCTCCAGACCAATCTTGAAGAGGAGAAAGCATAGATCCAACAAGAGAAGGAGAAGTTGCTTGCAAAGAAGCTTAGAATCAAATAAGCAGTCAGTAGAACACTTCGCTCTATGACGGGATAAGAGACAAAGGAAGAGGACCAAGTGGAGAAACAAGTAGCGCATCTCGCAAAATATATCCAACAACTTCAACAAAGAATAGCAGACTTAGAGGTACGAACAGTGCTCAACACTCCACGGGATGTACGAGATCAAAGAGAAGCAACTGCTTAAAGCACAATTGAGAGAATCAAGGCCCTAGTCATATAATGTAAACAACTAAGTGATCACAGTGCCCAAAATTATGAGCAAGTCACTAAGGATCCTGAATTGAAGGCACTGGAATCACAGCTCCAAGAGGCAAAGAAGCAAGCATAAATAGTACAGGCGCAGTTGAATCCCCTGCCAGCAATCGAGAGGATGAAGCAATCCCAAGAATAGCGCACTTCTCAAAAATAGGTCCACACCATTCAGAGCAACGTCATGGAAGTGACTTAGAGGCTCCAACCTATACAG
The DNA here is from genome assembly GCA_009831015.1 of Picea engelmannii. Taxonomy (NCBI): domain Eukaryota; kingdom Viridiplantae; phylum Streptophyta; class Pinopsida; order Pinales; family Pinaceae; genus Picea; species Picea engelmannii. The sequence goes on along the minus strand of ML781968.1, from coordinate 766,813 downwards.
GATGAGGCTTGCCAATTATTTGGAGAGATTTAAGGCAGAGGAGCAGAACTAGAGAAAGTCATCGTTGCAACTGAACAACACTTAGAGGGACCTGTCAATGAAGTAGTTAGCCAAGATTTCATCGAGCAGGAGGCCTTGGCGCAACAATAGGTTGAAGAAGCTAGAGCCAAGCTTGAGGTGTTCGAAGTAGAGATACCCAGACTAGAGTGACTCAGGACAAGTCACAGGTGAGTGTTGGGGGCCTGTTGGCCCTTGACCAAGTTTTGAGGATCCTTGGTCATGTTTGACCTACTTTTGGGACTTCGACAAGCTGTTGAAGGTGGAGCGCAAGTGGAAGAAGAGATCATGGGATATCAACCACTTTTTAGGGATTTTTTGGATTTAGGATAATGTAACAGGTATGGGATGTCGGCCCATGGGTTTACCCATGTTTAGGCCTGATTTTATAATGTATAAATAAAAGACTAGGCGATGTAAGAAGTAGTGACTAGTCAGTGTGCTAAGTGATAGAGTTCAGTCTATGTGATCGAAGGTGACACAAGTGTGTGATGCTAAGTGATAAGTACATGCTTTGCGCATGATGTGTGAGACTTGCAAGGATAAGTGAAAGAGACTATAAGAGATTGAGAAGAGGCTTAGTGCTATAACCTAGCTTGGGGAAGGAGGATCTAGTGAAGTGCGGATATCTCCTGTCCTATGGGGAGTAGGGTTTTTGTGGCTCTGTGCATGTAACTGATTGACATAAGATAATAGAAGAGAAGAAGAGTTGGTGGACGTAGCCCCAGGTCGGGTGTGAACCACGTATATCTTGTGTTTCTGTGATTTGTGCGATGTATTGATGTGCTTATGTGTTGACTTGCTTAAGTGTTTTGATATAGACAAATGATAGATATATCTAATGTTGCTTTGTGCCTAGTGCTTGAATCTGCTAGATCTGATCTGTTTCCTTATGCTAAGTGCTACTAGATGCTAAATTTGGTTGAATACTGTGATGCTCTGTAATTAGTGTTTTATCTGCGAAGTAGATACTGATTAATTATTGATGAACTGTAGTTGCTAAGTGCCCTGTTAAGGTGTTACAATCAGATATCAGTGTCCCAACTAAGGTTGCAGACAATGGATTCCTACAACCATCCCTTTCTCTGGCTCAGGTGATACTTCATCTGCTTCATAGGTGTTACCGAAAGGGTCAGTAGTTAGGGGTTTGTTGGTGCTCTCTTGAGCGTTTAAAAATGAGTTTTCCCCTGTGCCAACAAAACATATCGATAAGCATCACTGAGTGATGAGATATCTAGAAAATCCATTTCAGTTTGGATGTATCTATGTAGAGCCCCACGGTATTTCAGAACCAAATGATGTTTGGAGTCTTTGATACCTATCTTGGTGCGCAATATATGCAAGGTATTGGTGAACTCTGGAACTGCCTGTCCCCTCTCTTGCTGCAATGTGGTCCATCTCATGTACTGGTCCTCATACTTTCCAATAGGATAATATTGTTCTTTTATCGCATCCACAAAAATATATTCCATAATCCTTTGTGGAAATTTTCTCCTAGTAAGTTTCCCACCAATGTTTGACATGGGGGAGAGCCTTAAAGAGTGTGACGGTGATCTTTTACCTATCAGAGAAATTATGAACAAAGAAATAACCTTCTAATAGATTTAACTATTTTTATAAGGCATCAGTATCTATCTGTCTTTCAAATATGGTAATATCAAAATTAACTTGTACCTTGAAAGGAGAGGTTCCTCCAAAGTGGTCGCTTGATGAAGATATGCATGTTGTTATTGGTAGGCATTGAAGTATGTGGGAAAAATTCTCCATCATTTCGTCCCTTTGTCACGTGAGAGCTTGCTCAAGCAACATATTAATAGAATCGTCTACTCTATTGTTTTTATTTTCTTCCTCCATGGAGGGTTTCTTGGGCATGCGAGAGTGATTTTCTTCAAGAGAGACATGCTCGATACCCAACTTTCTATACTCAGATCTCGTCGGGGACATGCACTGAAAAATGATCAAGAGAATCTTGCTCTGATACCACTGATCCGTATTATTTTAGGCATGAAATGAGAGTGGAGATATAATAAAGAATTGTACAGATATATCTCAGATATCCAATAATATAACATAAATGTATTAGAGATGCAACCATAAACACAAATATATATTAATACACAATTTTCTATTAATGAGTGAAAATGTACAAAGACTGTAAAAATACAGAGCGAAAGACTCGCTAGAATGGTGGAAGCTTATATTTAAGAAACGATGTGTCCGCTAATCACATTTGCAAGAATATGATTTTACAATGAGGGTCCAAAGACCTTTTTATCATAAAGAAAATCCAAAACCCTAACCTCGGAAGATGAAAAGACAACAATTTTGTGGACCTTGTTTTGGGTAGTTTGGTGTATCAACTTCCTGCAGGCGTAACTTTGGAATACGATCTTTTTTGGGGGCACAAGTTATCTTCGAGGAGATTAATTTTGGGGGATAAATCAGAGCCTTTGGAAAAAATTGAGAAGCTAAATCCATAAAAACCTTCATTTAGGCCCTCAAAATGGCCCCAGAAGTTATAAATTGCTAAAAATAGTAAATTGCCAAAATTGTCATAAAATTGTTTTGAGACAGTTGGAAGACGTGGGTGGACACCGATATCCACGTAGATAAATCCTCCATTATTATGAAGAAATGGGCTCCATTGCATTGATTTCATGGGGTAGAGGGGAAAGTGATTGAATCTTGGCGCACTTCTTGCCTTCCTGGAGACGTTGCGTTGTGGAAGTTTGTCATGAACCTCTTGCTGGTGGGGTTGAATATGTTCAACTAGTCACGCTACATGAGATGTTTGGGTGCAGAAGGAATATTTTCTCCTTGATTCATTCTTTTTGACCTGCTTCTGTTGGATAGAATGTACTTGGGATGAGGTTGTAGTGGTTGTAGTATCCTTCTATTCACCTTTTGAATAGATTGTGAAGAAGCTGAATTTTTTAGTATGAGATACTACCTTGCGACATTGTTTAGGTGGGAAAATAGTTGGAACTACCTCTGGTATCCTATAGATATGACCCCCCAACGTAACAATGACACTATGGGGTCGAGAATCATAGATAGCATGGCACTTCCACATATATGGTTGGCCCAAGAGAACATCATAAACATCCAGCAGGGCAACATTATGTTAGAAAAAACAGGACCACGGAGCAATAAAGTAAAACAAATGTGGAAACAAAACACAGAAGACACACAATACAAGAGAGACACAGATTTACATGGTTCACCCAGTGTGGGCTACGTCCACCAGAGAAATTGCCAGGTCCTTTCTTTATTAATATCCAGCAAGATGAAGGGATACAACCTACAACAAAACCTGTTGTCACTTCCTCTTATTTCTCTCACAGTCTCCTCTCTCAGAATACAATACTCGCCAACATACATAGCTGCAATACATTTCCCTCATAAAAGAGGGTTGTCGTCTAGGGGAAAAAAAACCCTAACATAATCTCTATCGTTAGATCTGTGACCTTATAATGAACGGTCCAGATTTACAATGAAATTACAATATACTTTTACAAGGTAATTTTTTCTTCGGGGGCCCACTTGCCCCTAGACCCCCCAGTGTGGAAGAGTGTACATACTTCTGGGGTGTAAATACTTCATGGGGTATAAACACGGTTGAAAGTAAAATACCTCTAAATTAGGAAGATAATCAGGCTCCACAACCAACACATTACATAATACCTCATCCTTGAAGTGTTGGATGCCATATGACAGTCGACACTGTTGGATGACATGAAAATTGCGTCCCTGGCGAAACCACTTGATGTTGTATGGTTGTAGTTGTGGTGTTGTTAACAATCCCAACTGTTTGATGACCTCTGTTGAGATGAGCTTCTTCTGGATTCCACTATAAACAATAAAATGCAGTGGGGTACCCTTCACCCACATCTGTGAATGAAAAAGACGCTCCCCCTCTTTAGGATCTGTGGGTTCTTCTGGTTGAATTACTTCAGTCATGACAATAGTAGTGGGGTTTGTGTCGATGACCTGTCTTCTATCAATATTTTATGAATAGGATTTTGAATCAGGATTCGACTCCTTGTCTTTGATCTCTACCACCAATGACTATTTTGAGCGACATTCATCGGTGTTGTGCCAGGGGATTTTGTGGAAATCTCACCATTTTCTGGTGTCCTTTGTCTTTCCGTGACCTTCATTTTCCTGTGGCTTGGACTATTTTTTGGGAGACTGGTTTTTGGGGCTGTCTTTGTCATACTTTGGTTGTTGCGGATTTGCAGACCCGAAATCCTGTTTGTTTTGGTGCTTAAATTTCTGCTTGATTTTAACAACATATTGATAAGAAACACTCAGTGATGAGATGTCCAAAAAATTGATTTCAGTTTGGATGTATCTATGTATAGCCCCATGGTATTTGATAACCAAATTTTGTTCAAAGTCTTTGATACCTAGCTTGGTGCGCAAGGTATGGAAGGTATTGGTGAACTCTAAAACTGCTTGGCTCCTCTCTTTTCGTAGTGTGGTCCATATCATGTATTGTTCCTCATAGTTTGCAACAAGCTAATACTATTCCTTTACCTCATCCACAAAAAAATTCCCAAGTGGGATCGGCCCCATATATTCCATACTCCTCTGTGGAACTTTGCTCCTAGTAATTTTCCAACCAATGTTTTACATGGGGGAGAGACTTAAGGAGTGCGAAGGTGATCTTTTCCCTGTCAAAGAAATTATGAACAGAGAAATAACCTTTTAGCAGATTTAACCATTTTTCTAAGGAATCTGCATCTATCTGTCCTTCAAATATGGGAATATCAAAATTAAATTGTACCTTGAAAGGTGAGGTTCCTCAAAAGTGGTCGCTTGATGAAGACACGCCTATTTTTATTGGTAGGCGTTGAAGGATGTGGGAAAAATTCTCCATCATTTCATCCCTCTGTTGCATGAGAGCTTGCTCAAGAAATAGATTAATAGAATCATCTTCTCTGCCATTTTTCTTTTCTTCCGACATGGAGGGTTTCTTGGGCATGCGAGAATGATTTTCTTCAAGAGATATAAGCTCGATACCCAACTTTCTATACTCGGACCTCATCGGGGACATGCACTAAAAAATGATCAAGAGCAGCCTGGTCTGATACCATTGATCCATATTATTTTAGGCACAACATGAGAGAGGAGATATAATAAACAATTTAATATATATATCGTAGATATCCAATAATATAATAGAAATGTATCAGAGATGAAACCATAAATAGAGAGATACAGTAATACACATGTTTCTATTAATGAGCGAAAAAAGTATAAAGACTATAAAAACACAGAGTGAAAGACTTGCAAGAATGGTGGCATCTTATCTCTAAGAAGATATGTGTCTGCTACTCACATTTGCAAGAAGATGATTTTACAATGAGGCTCCAAAGACATTTTTATCATAAAGAAAATCCAAAACCCTAACCCCAGAAGATGAAAAGCCAACAGTTTTGTGGACCCCGTTTTGGGTAGTTTAGTGTATCAACTTCCCGAGGGCGTAACTTTGGAATACGATCTCTGTTTGGGGTGCATGATAGCTCGTTGGAAAGGTGTCATCAAGGAGATTCATTTTGGGGGCTCAATCAGAGCCTTTGGATATCATTGAGAATCTTGATTCCGAAAAACCTTCACTTAGGTCCTCAAAATGGCCCCGGATGTTAAAAAATGCTAAGAATAGTAAATATCCAAAATTGTCAGAATTTTTTTTGAGACATTTTGAAGAGATGGGTGGCCACTGATATCCACTTGGATAAATACTCCCTCCTTAGGAATAAATAGGCTCCATTGTATTGAGTTACTGGGGGACAGGGAAAATCGATTGAATCTTGGTGCGTTGCTTGCCTTGCTAGAGACAACTAAAATAGATGTGTTCGCTACTTGCATTTGAAAGAAGATGATTTTACAATGAGGATAGAAAGGACCTTTTATCATAAATAAAATCCAAAACCATAACCCCAGAAGATGAAAATCCAACAATTTTGTGGACCCCGTTTTGGGTAGTTTGGTGGATCAACTTCCCAGGGGCGTAACTTTGGCATACGATCTCTGTTTGGGGAGAAAAGTATCATCGAGGAGATTCATTTTGGGAGATAAATCAGAGCCTTTGGAAATCATTGAGAATCTCCATCCCGAAAAAACCTTCATTTAGGCCCTCGAAATGGCCCCAAAAGTTAAAAACTACTAAAGATAGTAAATTGCCAAAATTGTCATAAAATTGTTTTGAGACAGTTGGAAGAGGTGGGTGGCCACCAATATCCACCTAGATCAATCATCCCTCATTAGAAAGCAATGGAATCCATTGCATTGAGTTCCCGGGGGAGAGAAGAAAACAATTGAATCTTAGTGCACTGCTTGCCTTGCTGGAGATGTTTCGCTGTGGAAGGCTATCATGAACCTGTTGCTAGTGGGGTTGAATCTATTCAACCAACCACGCTACATGAAATGTCATGGTACAAAAGGAATATTTGTGCTTTTTTGCATTCTTTTCAACCTGCTTCTATTGGATAGAAGGTGCTTGGGCCGAGACTGTAGTGGTTGCAGTATCCTTATGTTCACCTTTTGAACAGATTGTGAAGAAGGTTAATTTTGTAGTGTGAGATACTACCTTGCAGCATTATTTAGGTGGGACAATAGCTATAACTGGCTCTGGTATCTTATAGATATGACCCCCTAGAGTAAAAATGAAAATACGGGGTTGAGACTCATAGATAGCATGACACTTCCACATATATGGTTGGCCCAAGTGAACATCACAAACATCCAGTTGGGAAACATCACATAATAACTCATCCTTGAAGGGTTGGATGTCATATGACAATCAACACTACTAGATGACATGAATATATCATCCCTGGCGAAGCCACCCGATGTTGTATGGTTACAGGTGTGGTGTTTTCGATAATCCCAACTGTTTGACAACCTCTACTAAATTGAGGTTCTTCTTGCTTCCACTATCAATAGTAAAATGAAGTTGGGTCCCCTTCACCCACATATATGAGTGAAAAAGGCGCTCTCCCTCTTCAGGATCTGTGGGTTCTTCTCGTGGAATTGTTATGGTCGTGACAATAACAGTGGGGTCTACATCGATGATCTGTATTGTATCAATATTTTCTGAATCAGATTCTGAATCGGGGTTCAAATCCTTGTCTTTGATCTTGGCCACCAATGACTATTTTTAGCGACATTCATCGGTGTTGTGCCAGGGGATTTTGTGGAAATCACACCGTTTTCTAGTGTCCTTCTTCATCTTTCTATGACCATTATTTTCTTGTGGCTTGGAATGGTTTTCAGGAGACTATTTGTTACGGTCATGTTTATCATACTTTGGTTGTTGCAGATTTGCAAGCCTGAACCCATGTTTGTTCTAGTTCTTAAATTTTCATTTTATTTTAACATCATATCGATAAGCAACACCAAGTGATGAGATGTACATAAAATCCATTTCAGTTTGGATGTATCTGTGTAGAGCCCCACGGTATTACAGAACCAAATTTCATTCAAAGTCTTTGATACCTTGCTTGGTGCACAAGGTATGGAAGATATTAGTGAACTACAAAACTTTTTGGCCCCTCTTTCTGTAGTGTGGTCCATATCATGTACTGGTCCTTATAGTTTCCAACTGGATAATATTGTTCCTTTATCGCATCCACAAAAAAATCCCAAGTGGGATCTACCCCATATATTCCTGAATCCTCTGTGGAAATTTTCTCCCAGTAAGTTTCCCACCAATGTTTGACATGTGGGAGAGGCTTAAGGAGTGTGAAGGTGATATGTTCCCTGTCGGAGAAATTATGAACAAAGAAATAACCTTCTACTAGATTTAACCATTTCTCTAAGGAATCTACATCTATCTATCCTTCAAATATGGGAATATAAAAATTAAATTGTACCTTAAAAGGTGAGGTGCCTTCAAAGTGGTCGCTTGATGAAGATGCACCTATTGTTATCGACAGGCATTGAAGGATGTGGGAAAAATTCTCTATCATTTCATCCCTCTATCGCATGAGAGCTTGCTCAAGAAACAAATTAATAGAATCATTTTCTCTATCATTTGTATTTCCTTCCACCATGGAGGGTTTCTTGGGCATGTGAGAGAGATTTTTTTCAGGAGAGACAAGCTCAAGACCCAACTTTCTATACTTGGACCTCGTCAGGGACATGCACTGAAAAATGATCAAGAGCAACCTGCTCTGATACCACTGATCCAAATTAGTTTAGGCACGAAATGAGAGTAGAGATATAATAAATAATTATAAAGAGATATCTCGGGTATCCAATAATATAAAAAAAATGTATTAGAGATGAAACCATAAACACAAAGATATAGTAATACAAAATTTTCTATTAATGAATGAAAATGTACAAAGACTGTAAAAATACAGAGAGAAAGACTCGCTAGAATGGTGGCATCGTATCTATGAGAAGAGATGTGTTCGCTACTCGCCTTCAAAAGAAGATGATTTTACAATGAGGCTCCAAGGCCTTTTTATCAAAAATAAAATCCAAAATCCTAACCCCAGAAGATGAAAAGCCAACAGTTTTGTGGATGTCGTTTTGGGTAGTTTGGTGTATCAATTTCTCAGGGGCGTAAGTTTGGCATACAATCTCCGTTTGAGGCACATGGTAGCTCGTTGGAAAGGTATCATCGAGGATATTCATTTTGGGGGATAAATAAGAGACTTTGACTAACATTGATAAGATCTGTCCTGAAAAATGTTCATTTAGGTCCTCAAAATGGCCCCGGAAGTTAAAAACTGCTAAAAATAGTAAATTGCCAAAATTTTCAGAAAATTGTTTTGAGCCAATTGGAAGAGGTGGGTGTCCACGGATATACACCTAGATCATTGATTGGCTCCATGGCTCACAACCCACCTAATGCACAACCAACACCCACTTATGGGCCAATTCCCATAATTCCCACCATATTTTAGTGTTGGTTGTGGAGCCTGGTTATCTTCCTGATTTGAATGTCCATGATTTCAGCTATGTTTATACCCCATGAAGTATTTACACCATAGAAGTATGTACACTCTTCCACAGGGGGGAGTGCAGAGGCGGGGTGCCCCCTTTGCGGGGTCCGGGGGATCTATCCCCTCGGCTGGGGGGTCTGGGGGCAAGCGAGCCCCCAGCGGGGGTTCGGGGGTGAAGCCCCTGAAGGAAAAATTGCCTTGTAAATGTATATTGTAATTTCATTGTAAATCTAGGCCGTTCTTTATAAGGTCGCAGATCTAACGGTAGAGATTATGTTAGGGTTTTTTTCCCTAGAAGGCAACCCTCTTTTATGAGGGAAATGTATTGCAGCTATGGTTGATGGTGAATATTGTATTCTGAGATAAGAGACTGTGAGAAAAAGAAGATAAAGTTACATCGAGTTTGTTGTAGGTTGTATTCCTTCATATGTTGTATAATAATAAAGAAAGGACCTGGCAATTTCTCTGATGGACGTAGCCCACACTGGGTGAACCACATAAATTTGTGTCTCTATTGTATTGTGTATCTTCTGTGTTTTGTTTCCGCATTTGTTTTATTTTATTGCTCCACGGTCCTGTTTTTCTAACATTTAGAACCCCATATTACTCTCCTCCACCCCCCCATCAACCGTTCATGGGCCCTCCTCCTCCCACAATGGGAACATATCTACCCACATCTCTCCCTTAGAAGATACCCCTCCCACAACCAGTTCCACCACCCATCTCTCCATATCTACTTGGGAACAATGGATCCACCTCCACTTCTTAAAACCCATATGGACCACCACAAGGAAATACTTATTTCCCTTTCACAGGTCCTCCCTAACTGGTTGTACCTCCACAAGGAAAACACCAGGCGGGAGTGAAATTTATAAAACCTTCACCTGTTTAGTAGGTTCACGCTTTTGAATAGTTGAATACTACCAATACCCCTCAACAACCCAACTATAACTGGTAGAAGGGAAAGAGTTGAAATCAAACATAAGGTGGAAACCCTCCACATCAAAAAAACTCCAAGATGGGAGAAACTAGTGCCAACCCAACCAAAACCCTCAAGGAGGAAATAATAATGCACAACCATGACAAGGGAGAAATAAAAACCTTCACACTAACTACCCTTGCACATTATGTGGATAATATGGCCATTAAATTCATCATTTCCCCCAAATTTCTAACTTCAAACATATGAAGGATGCTACAAACCCCTTGTGAGCACCCACCCCTCAAGGGCCACCTCAGGGGGATCCTAGCTATATGCCAGCACTACCACCCATGGTGTTAAAAAACTCAATCCCTCACAAAGGGATCATCCAAACTCACCCAGAAACAACCCAACGCCCACAAAGTAAATTCCCTCCACAAGACAAGTCAAGCCTCGAAAACACAACAGATCATAGTATCCTCCTCACCACTGAAGAGGAAATATTAATATAGACGTGCAACCGTCAATATGGACTTCGTCTTGATCCCTTACCTACCACATAAAAACTTCCACAAGCTCCTTAGAATCAACCATTAATGATTCCTCATCCCAATACTAAATCCACAACCTAGTTTGCTCATGCACCATTGCATAGGAATGGCCATAACCCCCATGCACGGGCCGCCCATAGCTACATTGTGGTGGATGATTTAGCACAATCCCTTGTAGCCACTTCTAGGTTGGAAGTCCTCCAAACATGCCCATCTGTTGGGCCCGAGATATGATCAATTTATGACACATATTAGACACTTTTTGTCGAATGTACATATTTGTTTTTCACGTTTTGAAGGAGCTTTTTGAAGAATTTTATGCTAAAACGGTATGATCTACACTAGGTACATATGATTTGTGTTTAATGATTATATTGAGTATAATTCATCATGTTTTTATGCTTCCAAGTATTTGATTCACGTTTTTTGGTGTTACAGGGCGAAAACACACCATGTTTCTGTTTCTGGCACTAAGTCTGGCACTTGTTCCGGTACTCGATCCGACACTGTGTCCAGCACTACGTCTTGCACAAAAACGGAGGGCGACTTGGTGGTTATGGTATTGGCTTCCAGTTATGGGTGAATCAGGAACATGTTTTTTGTTCATGCTTGCCCCCTCCAGCTACTAAACTTCCAACAACTCAATTTTAGTTGTTCAACATGTCGATTATTGGCTCGCTCCATTTCAGCAGTAAGGGCATCATTTAATCAAATTTGTTGAATTTAGAAGTGGTTCAACCCTCCTATGATTGACCACTTGGTCTGTAAACATTATAAATACCACTGAGGTGGTCAGATAATTGTTAAGCATTAGAAGCATCAATGTGATAGAGAAAAACTCAATTTTACTCTGTTTTGCTATTTTACATTGCCAGATTATATAAGAATTGTGTTTTTGATTTTTATGATGAAATCGACCTACTGAGTTCATGGTGTGCTTTTAGGAATTTACCATGACTTGTTGGGGGGGGCACCAGAAGTCTGGTAACTATTCTTTAGTTTGTTTATTCATTTTATAGTTTAGTTGTTCTCTTTATTTCCTATACATGCATTTTCATTGTGTTAATTAGTTTGTTGTTATAATTTAATTGCTTTGATTCTCTTTTGCAGGTTTGTATGACGGATTGTATTAGCATGCATTGATCTTGTAGTTAGGAATGGATTTTCAAATCCCTAGACTAACCCCATGTACAATTAGATATTAGATTATGTCTTTATTTATGATTTTAAAATCAAATTTTAAACAGAGTTTTAAATAGAATAGAACAGAGTTTTAATTTGAGTTTTCTTCGATAAGGATTTGATGGATGGATATGATTAATTTCATTTTTTAATGATAGCGTGCTTATCTCATTTTTATATAGATCTTGTTTAATAAGTTGTTGGTTAATGTATTTGGTAGTTTAATTTTTCATGATTTAATTTCTATCCTTAAGCATTTTCTTATTGTAGTTTGAATTGTTAGAATAGATATAGCATAGTTTCATTTTATGTAATTTCTTTCCTAGAGTTAAATTGCAATTGTATTTCTTAGTTAATAGTTGAGTTTAAGTATGAATTTTTCTTACATAGTATAGAAGTACAATGATGATCTCATTATATTGTTGATGGTTAATAAATAAATATGTAGGGTAATTGACGATTGTTTTTGTCATGGCTAAATTCTCGTTGGATTGTTTAATCCACACCTTTAACTTTGCTATTGAGATTAGTGTTGAGCTTATACCTCTTGAATTTTCCTTTGTTGTCAAGTGCTATCGAGATATTATCAGGCACCAGAGACATTCACACAACCACCAACATTATACTTGAATTGTCATAGGTTAAAAGATAGTTTCCTGTTTTCATAGATCAAAAAAGATAGTTTCTTGCTATTGTAGATCAGAAGAGATAGTTTCTTGCTTTCATAGTTTAGAAGATAGTTTTATTGCTGCTGTAGGATAAATAGCCTTTTTCTTTGATAGATTAAAGAGAAGTTTGGTTATCATAGATTAAGAATTAGTTGGTAGTTCTTCTTGCTTTCAATTAAATAGATTTCCTTTCATGAATTAGAAATAGCTTTGAAGTTTTGAATTAAGAATCTAGTTCACTTGCCTCTTAGGCTAGATAGTTGTTCAATGAGAAGTTTTAATTTGATTACTTGTAGTAGAAGTTATCTTAGAGTAGTTAGTTGTCTATTTTCTTTAATAGGTTAGCTTTTTGTTTTGCTTACTTGTCTATTTGTTTTAATAGGTTACTTAGTTGTTTTTGCTTACTTGTTTACTTGCTTTAATAGAATAGTTGATTGCTTGTTTACTTACTTGCTTTCATAGGGTAGTGTATCATTGAATATAGGTTGGAAATTTAAAATAGTTTTATTTTGTTAGTTTCTCGTTGTTATACTTAATAGTTGCTTTTGCTTATTGTTATGAACTAGTTTTCTTTAAGTAGGGTTTTTACTTTTTTTCTTAGAGATATCCATCGATCATTGGCCCAAAAGTACTTAGGTTACATAGTTTCAATTTTCTTAGAAGGGTTTTCTCATTAGATATCTTTTCTTGAATAGATTATCCTTTAGGTAGCCACTTCCTTAGTTAGACTACACTACTACCAACCCTTCTACCTTTGGCATATATTTTGCTACAACTCTAAGTTTACTTACCCTGGGTTGACAATTTAATTGAGGGTTTTTAGTGCATATAGAACACCCATCATTTTTAGCGTCGTTGCTGGGGAGTTGTCTCAAGGTAAGAAGTAGTTAGGAAATAGATCATTCCTAGACCTTAGCATTAGATTGGTGGTGGGGGAAATTTAAGATGAGAGATAAGAACCTGTACATCTGCTATTGCAGGCTCCCCCAAACCCAATGGTAGTTTTTCTTTTTGTTTTTTCTTTCTTTCATGAATTGACCTAGAAACCAAATTGTAGCTTTTTATTTTTTCTTTCTTTCATGAATAGACCTAGAGATCCAAAAGGTAGATACATTAAATCTAAATCATACCTTTCAACCAAGGTTCCTTCCGATATATTTGGGGGAAAGAACGTTCCACTTATAAAATCGGTAGACCGATACCGAAAAACAAGAGCTAGATCAACTCAAAGAGATAAAATAGTCTCTGAAGAGACTAACAAAGGGAGCACTATAGAACAAGAAATTGAAGCATCAATCATATTGGGACAGGAGGAAAGACCACTCGAGTCTTCCACAGAACCAAACAATACAACCTTTTCTTTTACACCACCACCAGGAAATCCTAATTTTGAAGATATAATAGACCCTGAACAGGTGAATATTTTGTTTGGTAGTTCAGCCAATGTGATTATCTCTCAAACTGACACAGAAACTTTGGCACCAATAATCTCAACCGGATCAAGTAGAGTCCTAGATATCCAACCAGTAGGAAGACATTTCCATAAAAAAGGAACCTTTTTCTCTTCAAAGATAAAACCACCTAGGTACTCTCTCTTTGGAAACCATAATATGGATGATCAAGAGGACCATAAAAATGTAAGACACGGGGAGGAAGAATAATCTAGAAACCAAACCAAGACTACCTCCAGGTTTTCGATTTTAGACACCACTCCAAATGTCAACATGAAGAATATTCCGCTCTCAGTACTGCCTACCTTTTATGGTAAAAACAGTGAAGATACAGACACCTTCTTATTTGAATTTGACATCTTGTGTAGGAGCTACAACTACGTGAAAGATGCCCAGAAATTAAAACTCTTTCCTGCCACCCTCAGACTCTACACTAAGATGGTTCATGGGGTTGGGAGAATTCAGTATTAGGTCTTGGGAAGCCATGAAAGACATATTTCTTAAGAAATACCAAGACTACTGCGAGACCAAAGAGTCTCGTAATGAAATCTTTAAAATCCAATAGTTAGAAGACCAAACCCTCGAAGATTATATGGAAAAATTTGGTTATATCTCCCAGAAATCAAAATACCAAGACCTCCCAGAGGATAAAATTAGGGCTCTTTTCCTTAAGGAAATTTCAGAAGAATATCTAGAGATGCTTCACCTGATGGAATCAGGTGATATCTCTCACAAACCATTTTATGAAATATGTGAAATGTGTAAAAATTACACAAGGAGTAGAGCCAAAATAGGAAAGAATGTTCCAAACCCTTATAATAGAAACTTAAAACCAATTAGTTTAGGTGGTATCACAAGAGAAGAGATATGGAACCTTTTAGAGAACTTCAAGACATATATCTTAAGAACAATAGGTTCCCATTTGAAAACCCTAAAAATAAAAAAGAAACAGGAGGAGAATGCAACAATGAGCATATATTGCCCAAGATGCAGGAGGAAGCATTACTCAAGGGAATGTCCATTAGATAACATTTCAGTTTGCGGCTTCTGTACAGAAGACCATGTGATTGAAAAATGTCCATCATTGCCCAGTTTATTAGCCATCTATAGGAGTGGAGATCCTGGGGAGTCTTCTTATGCACCTAGGAGGCCATATCATGCTAGGAATCAACCCACATACCTGGATCTACAGTCTCAAGTTCCACCCTATTATCAACAACAACAGTGGAACTCACCAGGTTGGAAAAATTGGTCTACTCAGTACCAACATCCTTGGATTCAAGGATGGAGGGGAGGACACAACTAAGGAAACCCTCAATATCCACCTACCCATATGTCCAACCATCCTTATCCTTAGTTCCCACCGAACACTCTGCAGCTTTTGCCAGGTTTTGTTCCAGCACCTTTTCCTTCTATTCCATAATAACAATCACTACAATATCGAAATGCAAGCTCCTCGAGATCGACACTATTACCGACACAACCTGTGCCAAATCCTAATAATAATCCCCCTCAACCTTTTCACAATGTTGAGATTCAGGCCTTCCTGACATATGTTATTACTCATGTTCCATTACAGGAAATTCAACTAAGATCGGGAAAAGTTCTAGAGAGGCAGAGACCTTCAATAGTCATCCAAGAAGAAGAAGAAGAAGAAACCACCAAACAACCCACGGATGACACTAGGTGGGAATATGTTATTATATCGAAGAAATAAGAACCTAAGCTTCCCCAAAATGAACCTTTACAAATTACGAAGGTCCCTCCTTATCCAGACCGATTGGTAATCAAGAAACCTACCACCCGACCAGAATTTGACATATTGAATGAATTGAAGAATCTTTGTGTCAAGATTCCCCTACTTCAAGCTATTAAATACATTCCAAACTACAGTAAGGTAGTCAAAGAATTGTGTATTAAGAAGCCAGGTAGGAAGCAAAAGGACCCTCCTACAGTAGAGTTGGTAGGATGACTTTCTGTGTACATATCAGAGCAGCGAAAACTAGCAAAATATGGGAACCTAGGAAACCTTGTAGGGACCATAACCATTAATAACATAGTTACCAACTTAATGAGAACTCTGACCTCAAAACGAGAACTCTAGCCCTTAAAACCCATATTTTTGCAGAAAAAACATGAAAATCAACCCCCAAATCAAAAAGTGGTGCTACCGGTAGCACCATTTTTTGTAACCGGATCAAAATTAAAACTTTTTTCAAGCATGGGTTTAAAGGATCAAATGACTTCTCAAACAAACTTTAAAATCAACCCTGAAATAAAAATGTGGTGCTACTGGTAGCACCATTTTTTATAACCGGGTTAAAATTACAACTTTTTTCAAGCATGGGCTTAAAGGATAAAATGTTGCTAAAAAAAACTCTAAAATCAACCCCCAAATCAAAATGTGGTGCTATTGATAGCACCAATTTTTCTGACCAGGTCAAAATTACAACTTTTTTCAAGCATGGCCTTAAAACATAAAATAGTTGCTTAGAAAAACATTAAAATCAACACCTAAATAAACACATGACACAACCTAAAGAAAAATGTTTTTTGCTAAACGCTAAAATTATAGCTAATTACGACATAATTCAAATTGTGGCCTTGACAACAAATCCCTAAAAAAACTAAATCCTAAATGGTCACTTGAAAATTTATTTACTAACTTTTTTTTTCTTAAATTTACATTAAAAAATAATTAAAGAGAAAAAATAAAATCTTCACAAAAAAATATATTCAAAATTCAAATTTAAAAAAAAAA
>ML781968.1:707260-748181 GCA_009831015.1 Picea engelmannii | reverse complement strand
ATTGAAGTAAAGGTAAAACAATGTGTTAAAAATGATATTTTCCACTATATTTAAAAAGTATGAAACCATAATTTAATTAAGTACACATAATTACATGAAAAATCTTAATTTAAAAAAATAAATGGTGTACAACATTTTTAACATTGGATTGAGCATGAAAATATGATTAAAAACACCACTAAATAAAAAAAAAAATAGAAAAGTTTGAAAATAGATGTAAAAACATCGTTGAGAAAAAAATGAAAAATAAAAAAATTGAACAATTTGAAAATAAATGGAAAAACAAGTATTTAAAAACAAAAAAGTGGAAACCTTATGTATCAACAAATTTAAAATATCAAAAAATCACCTAAAAAGGGAGGGGGGTGCTACTGGTAGCACCATTTTTAAAAACAGTGTAAAAAACTTGACCCCCCAAAAAACGAGAACTCTGTAGAGTTCTCGTTAAGTTGGTAACTATGTTTAATGAGGTATCCATTGGAAACACTCTCATAGACCTAGGGGAATCCATCAATGTTATGACCGCTACTACCTTGGAACAATTATAGTTACAACCTCTTCTTCGGCCTACCCCAACCATTTTGGATCTAGCAGATAAAACTAGGGTTATACTTGAAGGAATTTTAGATGATGTCATGGTTACTTTAGCCTCATGGGAGTACCCCATAGATTTCCTTGTCATTCAATCAAAGAATCTTGCTGAAGGCTATCCCTTCATCTTGGGAATACCTTGGATAGCCACAACCAAAGCATTTATTGGCTACAGAGAAGGAGAAATGACCATCTCAAATGGTCTCTCTATCTAGAAGCTCACCATTTACCCTCCAACTCAACCTATTATGGAGAATCTATGGTGTCTTGAATTTTCATATGAGAATGAGGACTATGAAGAACCCATATTGCCAAGTGACCATGCATGAGCACTTCAGGATCACACAACAGAAAATGTGCTAAACCAGTTCATTTTTGCTATCACATGTGTAGATTTTCCACAATATTTTCCCCAATTTGAATACATGTTTGGGGAAGAATTTCAAGAACAATTAGACCCATCCATTTTATCTTTGACATTCTTTATTTTCGAGATAGATGAGTCTTCCATGTCTTATACTACGCCCTATGAGATTAGTCCAAGAAAATTTTTACATATAAACTCAGGGTAGATGCAGACCAACAAAAACAATTAGTAGATATACTTAAAGAACAATCAGGAGCATTTTCCTGGGAATATGCTGACATGAAGGGTATACACCTCGACACATGCATCCATCACATATATACCCAGGGGGAAGTAACACCTGTTAGGAAACCCCAGACAAGGATGAACCCATCACTTAAAGATATAGTCAAGGAGGAGATCCAAAAGTTGTTAAATGTCGGATTCATTTATCCCATCTCTGACAGTAAGTGGGTATCCCCGCTTGTAATGGTTCCTAAGAAAGTGATCAGGAAATTGAGAATTTGTGTTGATTTCCGGGAACTCAACAAAGCCACTCTGAAAGAATACTTTCCTCTCCCTTTCATTGACCAAGTTCTAGATACCTTGTCTGGAAAGAAGTATTTTTCCTTTCTAGATGGGTACAATGGGTACAACTAGATTCTTATAGCACCTGAGGACAAGGACAAGACTACATTTACTTGTCCTTGGGGCACCTATGCCTATAGGGTCTTACCTTTTGGATTGTGTAATGATCCTGCCACATTTTAACGAGCAGTATTAAGGATATTTTCCGATCTTATTCATGATTGTGTGGAGGTCTACATGGATGACTTCACAGTCTATGGAAACAATTACCGAGAAGCCTTAGACAACTTAGAAAAATTCCTCATCAGATGCTAGGAAATGAACCTATCTCTAAATCATGAAAAATGAAAAATGTTGTTAACTAAAGGAGTAGTTCTAGGACATCATGTTTCATCTGAAGGGATAAAATTTCATCCTGCAAAGATTGAGGTCATCGTCAGAATTCCACCCCCCAAGACTCAGAAAGAGGTGAGAATCTTTCTTGTACATGTCGGATACTACCGATGGTTTATTGAAAATTCTACAAAGATTGTTGCACCTATGTTTGGATTACTAGTAAAAGATGTTGATTTTGTTTGGACTGAGCAGTGTCAAACTGCCTTTGAAACCCTGAAATCTAAGTTGTTTGTGGCACCAGTTCTTAGAGGGCCCAATTGGAATCTCCCATTTCATATATCCACAGATTCCTCCGACACCGCAATAGGAGGGGTATTAGGGAAGAAAGAGGACCAGTAGTCCTATGCCATTTATTTTGTGAGAAAGAACATGTCCCCTACCAAGTTGAACTACACAGTTATCAAGAAAGAATTCTTGGCAGTTGTTCATGCTATCAACAAGTTTCGTCATTACATTACAGGTTATGAGGTATTTGTACATATCAATCACTCTGCCATTAGATTTCTCATGAATAAACTTATAACTAATGGCCGAGTGACTAGGTGGCTCTTGTTATTGCAAGAATTTAATATCACTGTGCTTGACCGACCTGGAAAGGATAATGTAGTAGCTGACTTTATTTCCCGAATAAAAAATGAGGATGATGATATCCCTGTAGATGATAGTTTATCATATGAACATCTTTTTTCCCTCTCTATCAATACCCCATGGTTTGCAGATATGGAAAACTATCTGACTACTAGGAAGTTACCGTCTCATTTGTCACCTCATGAAAAGCGAAAAATTACTACATAGAGTGCCAATTACTCTTGGGTTGGTCATGATCTTTTTCGCACATGTCCTGATTTGATCATTCGTAGATGTGTCTAAGAGGACGAGGTACCTGAGATGCTATGAAGATGTCATGATGGACCATGTCGTGGCCATTTTTCTGACAAACATACAACATATAAGGTGTTACATTCGGGTTATTATTGGCCTAGCATTTTCAAGGATGTTGCCAAGTATGTGAGAAGTTGTGATAGTTTCCAAAGGATAGGAAGACCTACGTTAGCTGATGAAATGACTTTGCATGCCCATGTTATGATAAAACCCTTCAAAAAATGGGCCCTCAACTTTGTAGGACCAATTTCACTCATTTCCCATAGGAAGAACTATATTTTGGTTTGTACAGACTATGTCACCAAATGGGTAGAGGCAAAAGCCCTATTCAGGGCTACAAAGAAGTATGTTGCAAATTAATCTATGAAGACATCTTTACCTGCTTCGGTGTCCCTGGTGAAATTGTTACCAACCAAGATGGCACTCAATTCACTTCCAAGCTGATGAAAGAGCTAACAGAGAAATATGGGATTAAACATTGTAAATCTTCTCCATATCACCTGCAAGCCAATGTTTAGGTAGAATCCACAAACAAAGTTCTGGAAGCCATCTTGACCAAGACTGTTCAGTTACATCACTGGGATTGGGCTGACAGGCTCCTAGAGGCTTTGTGGGCATACCAGACTACCTAGAGAAATACCACTGGGCATACTCCTTATGAGCTAGTGTACGAGAAACAAGTACTTTTACTAATAGAATTCCACGTAAGGACCTTCCATATTGTCGTAGAATTATGATTAAACCTAGATAAGGCTCATAAGCAATGAGCCCTACAATTGAATGAGTTGGATGAAATCAGGCAAGATGCCATCCAACAGACAATATTAGTCCAAAACCAGAGGAGCAAGTGGCATGAAAATTTTATTAAGAAGAAACAATTCCAACCTGGTGATTGGGCTCTATTGTTTGATTTCCGATTCAAAACCTTCAATGGAAAACTCACCGCCCAGTGGTTGGTCCCTTATGAGGTAGACATTGTATATGAAAATGGAGTTGTAAAAATTAAAACAATTGATGATGGACAAGTCACCTTTGTGGTAAATGGACAGCGACTTAAATTTTATCATAAGCCCATTTCTAGAGAGGATTTTCTATAGGTCATGTCAACTGACAAGGCATTGATGTTAGTAGATGGGGAAGTTCCCCCTTGTTCTTGAAAAGTTTTCTGAATTTCCTACTATATATATGTAAATGGTTTTTGAATTTTGTTAATAAGGAAATTCTAGATATTTTTGTAAGTATTTATTCCACCAGGAGTACACAGTTTCAAGGATCTTTCTTCGAAAATTGTTACACTTGAATTTTGTGTCTACTAAATCATCAAATGAATATTGACTTACTGTAATTAGCCATATTATTTGCAAACATTCTCATTTTTCAAGGCATTCTAAAGCAGTTTCTCTTGAAACTTTTCACCACTATATATGGAAGTGATACCATAACTATCAATCCTAGAGGTCTCTTGTACAGTTTTTCCAAGAAACCTGAGTAAGTGAGTCAAGTGTCTTTATCAAAGAGTAACAAGGAGGTATAATTAGCGGTTATTCATGGAAACATCACAATAACTATAAAGAAAGAAAGTAAGTTGAGCCTAGAGATACCTTTCAGTTCTTTCTCAATGGTACCATCCACTACACACTAAATAGCTTGATTATATCATATCTTTAGATAGGCCACATCCACTTAAGTACCCCTTACATCGGGACAATCACTAAGTAATATAACAGAAAGTCATCCTCTAACATAAATACCATCCCAATTGAAAAAAAAGAAGAAGTTGTTTTTAGAGTTGTTCCCCCATCTCCTTGCATAAAGCAATCTTATACTAAAATCTTAAAAGATGGACGGCCGGTCTCTGAGGGTTTAAGAGGATAACCCATCAGGATACTAAACAGGTCTGCTGGTAGCAGATACCGACCTGTGGTATGACTAGGTAAACCCACTGGAATACTGAACAGGCTTGCTGGAAGTGGGGCATTCTGCTTAGCCAGGATGGTAATCTGACAAAAATAAATAATAAATTTAAAATTTTGTTGATGTACAACATTACTTGCAAACAAAGTTGACATGAAGTATGTGTGGTTAAGCTAAGGTTAATGAATCTCATACACTTGCCATTGGGAAATAAATCTAAGACTATCTTGAAACTCTCTTGCCTATCTCTTCTTATATATATATATATATATATGTGATCTCTTATCCTATAGGTGGGGCCATCTTCTGACCGTATCATCAGACCACTCTGTGAAATTTATTTCTACACTTTACATACTATAAATCTTCGATTGTTGGGGGATATTGACTGGTTTTCTATACTTTTGATTGTGAGGTGTCACAATACTTAGGTTTGGGGGAGGGGTTCATGAGCTGACAAATGATCATTTCCTAGAGAAATAGATCTTTACAAGAATTTTTGTATTGTTTCTATGATATCGGTTATTACATTAATAGTCATGTTATGTTTGAAATGCTAAAATCTTGTGTGCTATAAATTTCCTAACAAACCAGACCACTTTTATTGGTTTATCTTTCATTACATGTTGTACATTGTAGGATTGACAATACATGTTTTATGCTTTCTATAACCCGTTCATTGTAGGTTTGAAATTATATGTCATATTAAAGAGGGTTGAGTGAGCATGATGGACAAATCAAGAACAAGGGAACATTATGCCTCTGCTCATTTACCACTGTGATTGTCAAAAACACATCAAATTTGCAGGCTATCCATTACAGGAAGTGAAAATGTATTAACACAGAGGTATCAGATGAAGTATTGTATAAGGTGCCATATGAAATGTCGTATGAGGTGTCGAATGAAGTGCCATGTGAATTACACACCAGTAACTGTCCTAGATTCTAGGTAACCAGAACTCAATTACATTCAATTGAATTGGTTGCAGACACTGATTGAAGATTCTTCATAAATTCAAAGGCATGTAGACAGGGGGAGCATTTCCAAGGAGATTTCAGTCAGGGGGAGCATACCCAAAGGGAGATACCCTTTTACATTGATGTCAAATGGAAAGAGATAGAAAACTTGATGAGGAGTATAAGAATTAATTTTATCATGTCTAAGTGTTTCCATCAGTGTTGGTGTTGCCATCAATGCCAAAGGGGGAGATTGTCAGAGAGTTGGCTTATGTTGATAGATAGTTGGTATGGATTGTTGGTTTTCATTGATGTCAACCATTGGAGAGTGATATTGTAGATTGATGTTAACCATTGGAGAGTGATATTGTATATTGATTTCAACCCTTAGTGATTGATGTCAACCCTTGGAGAAATTTTGGTAGCACAAAGGTTTGGGTAATGGACCCAAGGTTGTTTCATGTATAATGGTATGATTTTTAATATATTTGAAGGTACAAATATTCTATATGGATAGTACATTTCATTCCATTTCCGTTGGTATGTGGAATGCCACATAACTCCTCATGGTTAGAGAGTTATGGCCATGAGAAGATGGGGAACCCATGTTTTGGTAATGGACCCAAGTTTGTTTGATGGATAATGTTATGAGTTTTGATATATTTTCAGGAAAGACTATTCTAGAGGGATAATACATTTCATGCCATTTCCAGTGGTATCTGGAACATCACATAAATCCTCACGGTTAGAGAGTTATGCCCATGTGAAGTTGGAGAACCCTCATGAGTCATCTAGAAGCACCAAAAGTTCAAAGTAATCAAAGTGGTTTAAGAGATTTTAGAAGGTAAATAATAAAGTGAAGTGATGAGCATACTATAAGTCAAAGTGAATACAAAAGAAATTATTTAAATAATAAATTTAATGGATAAATTAGAAGTGGGTTAACCCTAAAATAAGGAAAGTGGGTTAAAATGATTAAAAGATAACCCCTTGAGGAAGCTACATGAAAGTATAAATAAGAGTCAAGACTCTCTCATTTTAATCACACTTGAGCATATTGAATATCTACAGGTAAATGAGGTAACCAAAGGATATCTAAGACGGATTTCATAGGAAAGGTGAAGTAAATAAGGCCGAAATTCAAGGGAGGATAAATTATTTTGATGATGCTTTCTAAGGTATGTTATTTACAGGTCATCTCACCATTTTCTCAATAACTTGATTTATAGAATGATTTAGATTGTGAAATTGGGATGCCATTGATCAAACATATTCAAGTAGTTGTGGCACAAATTTCAGCTTGTGGGTCATTGTATTTTTGGAGTTACACTTCGTGGAAAATAGGGTTTGTGGCTAGTCATGAAACTAGTCTAAAACAGGTGTTTCGAGTAAAAAAAGCATAACTTATTCATAACATACCAAAATTAAGTAAGAACAAATGTGTTAGTTATATTACAGTCTGTAGTATTATGTGTACAATTTTTAGATCCATAAAAAAAATATTTCGTGCGAGGCACGCTCTACAAGTTCTCTCTCTAGAATAAGACAAAATTCAACAAGGTATTCCATTTTTACTATAACTCTTTTTCTGAGAGGTTCCAAGTAGTGACACGTGGAGGAATTACATAAAACACATTGAAGAACATTGTACTATTTTCAGATATTTATTCATTACAGGTACATAGTTATTATTATTTCAAGTTAGGGTTGTTGACTAATCCAAAACTAGTCATGTGAGACTAAAGTAAAGTTTGATGAAAATGCTAGTCTCTTGTTGTTAAAGTTAAGGAAGGTTTGTAGTTATGTGATCCTATACACCACATCTATTATAGAGTTACAAATCAGATTTGGATGATGAAGCTAGTGAGGGATTTTGCTTGAGGTACATGTTGGGTACATGGTTGAGACAAGTAGTTGATGAGTTGGCACATACATAAGGTGTATAGTTGATGATGTTGGTACATCTTGATGAGTCATAGTTGATGAGTAGTTGATATATGATTCGTACATGGTTGGAGGCACTTGTTAGAAGTATTGTTGACACATGTTTTATAGATGATATAACATACTTGTTTTGGTATATTATTAGAAGCACATATTGATATTGGAAATGATTAAGAGTTATTTTCTTATGCTTGGTTGATGCACATATTTGAGAGTTGTCTTGGTGATTGATCTTGGTGAGTAGATCTTATTTGGTTGATAATATTGATGAGACAGGTTGTTTGGACAGGTTTTTGTGACAGGTTATTCATATAGGTTTTGTGCATGGTTGATGCACTTGTTCATGGTATAGGTTGATGTACATGTTGGTGCATGGTTGATGCACTTGTTTATGGTACATGTTTATTACAAGTTGTTTGGTACAGGTTGGTGCATGGTTGATATACTTTTTTATGGTACAGGTTGATTACATGTTGAGGTACAGGTTGATGCATGGTTCATGTTATTGGTACAGGTTGATTGGTACAATTTTACAACAGTATATCTCACAATGATAGTGTGACAGTGATTCCATCATTCTACTTATACATTGGGGTGGTTGGACGAGGCAAGGACAGGTGGTTGTAGCCACCTTCCAGTTATAGTGGGAGAACATAGGGGGTTGTAGCCTCCTTTTGGTTGTAGCCATATAATTGGGGAGTTGGAGCTTCCTTCAGGTGGTATCCTAAGAAATTATGGGGTCGGAGCCTCCTTCTAGTTGTAGCCATAGAATTGGGGAGTTGGAGCTTCCCTCAGGTTGTAGCCTGAGAAACTAGGGGGTTGGAGCCTCTTTCCAGTTACATCTATAAAAAAAAGGAAGTTGGTGCTTCCAATGAATATAATTATTAAAGACATATAGGAAAAAACATTATGTGGTTTTCTCCCACTTTGGGTTTCCATGTAAAACATTGGTGTATTGTGTATGTGTGTGATTTCTCATTTGTTCATTTTTTATTTACTCTACAACTATTGGATGATAATGCTACATTGATATAAAAATTGAATTTTATGGTGAAAAAGGATTAAATTTCTCTATTATTGATTCACCCCCCCTCTTAGTAATCCAACAATGTCATGGTTGTTATCCATGGTAGTCTATGACCATGGATAAGGATGCTCCCATGAATGGTCTTATGTAGGAAGTACCAAACAGATGAACTCCAAAGTGGTCCCCTTATGGTGCAATCCCTCATGGGAAGACACTCCTTGGTTAGAATTCTCAAAGTGGTTCCCTTATGGTGAAATCCCTCATAGGAAGATGCTTTGCAAAGTCCAAATGGTTAAGTGGTTGAGTAATCCTAGATGTGTGGTCATGAAACCTGAATTTGTGTGGAAGAAAATAGGTTGAAGAATAGGTCAAGAGGTTATTAGATGTAGATGGATGGATAGTGATTTTCATGTCATTTACGGTGTTTTGTGGTACACCACATAGTTCCTCACGGTTAGGGAGATATGGCCTTGAGAAGCTAGAGAACCCTTTAGAGTAATCTAGAAGCCACTAGAAGTTCAAAAATAAATCAAAAGCTTCTAGAAAGTCATAAAGAAGATTCCTTAGTTAAATTGATTGCAAAATAAACCAATTAAATAATAAAGTGGTTGCAACAAGAAGTGGTGAGTTTACTATTTATGGATAAAGTGGTTGCAAGTGGGAAAAGTAGTTAAAAGTGGGTTAGCCCTAAAAGAGGGAAGTTGGGTAAAATATTTATAAGATAACCCCTAAAGGAAGCTACTTGGAGAGTATAAATAAGAGATCAAGGGTCTCTTATTTGACCTACTTGAATACCTATTTAACTTAGTTGAATATCTATTTTTTGAAAGGCTATTGCAGGTACAATTGACAAATCTAAAGTGATAGGTCTTAGGAGATGAAGGTCTGAAGGAGAGAAAGTTTCAGAGCTATAGAGGAACTGAATGAACCAGGTTTTTCAGAGATTATCCACGAGCTATAAAAATATAGGCCACGTACATTTGGGGGCTATAGGAACAAAGAAGTATGGACATCCTTGTTCGATAGAAGAGGAAAGAACATATACTTGCGATTTTTATAAAGGGAAATGTTACGAGGAGAGTCTCTCTATGGCATGGGGTAAAACAAAACAGACGGAAATGACTACAAACATCAACTCTAATCTCAAGTATGCTATATAAACAAATATTCTAACAAGACAATATAAAGATCCTACCTCGTCAAGACATTCGATAAAGTCCATCGTTGAGCACTTGAATCAAATCAATACACCCGCAACTTGTCCTCAACAACCAAGATATGCAAGCATATGGTGATAATATATAAATTTATCACATTCAATAGAATAATCCATCAATATTAATAAAAAATATGCCCATGGAATAACAATTCAAATATTTTCAAGAAATTAATTGGACGAGAAAAAGAGTATTTCTATTAAAATGTAATCAACACAAATGTATGAATGATTTTTTTTTGTGTCGGCACGGTCCATAACCGAGAAACTAAGTCTCTTCCAGCTGGGCCTCGACCAAAGGAAAGATCATATATGAGAGACAATGAGGTTCTCCATCAATTAGGGAAGAGATTGGGGGTTGAACAATGTGTTCATAATTAAAAGGATAAAGGTATGCAGACTCAATATGAAGTGAATAATTTCTTTAGAGTAACTTTGCTCTCAAAGTTGATTTTTTCTCTCCTTCTCCACACCTTGGATATGGCCCACTTATAGCATTCAAATGGAACTGAAGGGAAGATTCAAAATGTTTCTAGTATATGGAAGGTCAAGGATTATGGATCGCATGACATGACATGGAAACCCAACATCATTTTTTAATTTTGGGCACAAAACCTGATATACGCGGGTTGTAATGGTGCAGATTTCATATACACATGTTGTATAATAGTTAGGGCACATATATGTGGAAAAATATGTTTTTATCTATGGGAATTGAGAAAAGGGACTTCAAGTTTTCATAGGGAAATGGAAAAGGCCTTCTGAGCAAATTTGCATAGGGTGAGGAAAATCTTTCTATAACAGGAAAGCACAAATATGAAGAAAGGGGAAGGAGGAGGATATTGTTCCAAGTTGCAAAATCTGAGGAGAGACTATAGGTATGTTGGTGTGAGATCTAAAGCATTAGGTCAATTACAACATGTAAAGGTATGTATATATGTTTATGAGTGATGTTGTGGAGAATGCTTGAGGCATGAATTTGTAAGGTTTGGTCTATGTCCTCTTGGATGTATGGTATATGTTGTAGAAATATGATTTGAGACACATTTATTGAGGTACATTGCTGGTGCATTTATCTTGGTACTATTGTCATATCTTGTGGTGCATTACGAGATTCATTTGTTAGTAGTATTGGTATATGATTGGCTTATGAGTGGTACGGGTTTGAGGATATACAAATGTGATGTTCTGGAACATGGATTGATGTAAGGGTTTAGTTTATGGATGGTATGATGTATTGATATAGGCCCTTTGTTGGTGTAACATTATTGGCCCTTCGCCAAGTTTTGGATATCCTTGGTCACGTTTGACCGATTTTGGGACTTCGACGGGTTGGTCAAAGGTGGAGCACAAGTTGAAGTGGATATAACGGGATCTCGGCCCCTTCTTAGGGAACTTTTGGGTTTAGGGTTTATGTAACAGGTATTGGATGTCGGCCCATGGGTTTACCCATGTTTAGACCCATTTTGTAATGTATAAATAGAAATCTAGGCGATGTAAGTAAGGGGGGGAATGAAGTCCAATGTGATCTAAGTGCGAATGGTTATGATGCTTTGTGCATGCTGTGTTGAGATCTTGCAGAGCTAAGTGCAAGTGATTGTAAGAAGTTGGTGTGCAAATTGTGTAAGAAGGCTTTGTGATGTGACCTAACTTGGGGAAGGAGGATGTGGTGAGGTGCATGTAGATCTCCTGTCCTGCGTAGAGTGGGGTTTTTGGGCTCTGTGTAGGAAGATTGAATGAAGATAATAAAGAAGAGAAGAGTTGGTGGATGTAGCCCCACACTGGGGTGAACCACATATATCCTATGTTATGGTTTCTTTATGAATTATGGTTGTTTTATTGTTCATATCATTTAAGATTAGTACAAGAATGAATGTTTAGATGAATCTAGTATGATATATTAGTGCCTAGTGATGTGAATGAATGCTAGATTTGATATCTTTCCATGCGCTAAGTGCTTATATGTGTTATATCTGGTTGGATACTGCGTTGTTATGTATATAGGGTTTGAATTTGTGATGTGAATAAGGGTTAAATATTGATGAATGTTAACTGCTAAGTGCTTTGTTAGAGTGGTGTAATCACATATCCGTGTCCTAGCTAGGTTGAAGACACTTGAGTCTTGCAACCACCCTTGCCTCTACCTCAGGTGAGACTTCATTTGCCTCGCAGGTGTTGCTGAAAGGGTCGATATTTAGGGTTTTGTTGGTGCATTATTGAAGTGTTGAAGCCTGGGTCTACCCTCTGTGTGCCAACAAATGGTTCTGTTTCCAGGACCTGAAACTGTGATCGCTGGGAACTGAAGAAAAGAAAGCTATGTGCATAGATCTGCTACTTTAGTGCACAATATTCTACTTGAATTGAAAAGCTCTATGCTAAGAAGGGAAGTCTGATCTGAAGAAAAGAGGTAAGATATTGAAGCTTTGTGCTATGATAAAGGTAAGATAAGTGAAAATTTTTATTTCGAAAGAATGGATCTAGGTATGTTTAATAGATTTGGTCCTAGTCTAAAAACTAGGGTACAACTAGAAGAAAGAAGATTTGATATGAATAGATCTGATAGAAATAATGAAAGATATGTTATTCTTATGCATAGAAAGAATGTTTGGACTAACAAATGGATGCAGGATCCTAGAAAGAATTTTGTGCAGGCTAGTTACTATGATCCTAGTGCACAGTTGTTGGCACAGGGGCAGACCCAGGGCTCAACGCTTCAACAATGCAAGAAAAAAACCCTAACTACCGACCCTTTCAGCAACTCCTACAAAGCAGATGATGTATCACCCAAGGTAGAGGCAGGGGTGGTTACATGACTCAGGTGTCTGCAACCTTAGATGGGACATAGATATGTGATTCTAACACTTATCAAACACTTCAACATAGATCATTCATCAGTATTTAACCCTCATGTCACTCCGTAGATGGCATAGATCACCTTAGCATTCACTTAGATCTAGGCTAAGTTGGCACTTAGCAACAACAAAATAGGTCTAGCACTCAGAGCTTTCATTTATGTCAAATCTACATCCATACATCTAAGAAGCACAAAGAAACATAGATCTATATAAGTATATCATAGCAAAGCACATAACATAATAATATCAAATCACAACACATGGAAAGAGACAAACACATTAGGTTGAGGCACCGAGAACAACGCACAAGTTTACTATGGTTCATCCCCACCTTGGGGCTACATCCACAAAGTATTCTTCTTCTTTATTATCTTTGGTCAATCTAATTACAAAACAGAGCTCAAACTTGTACTCTACATAGGATAGGAGATCTGCGCGCACCTCGCCAGATCCTCCTTCCCTGAGTAAATCTAGCACAAAGCCTTCTTACAATCTGTGCACTCGGCACTTACAACACTTTCACTCAGTTTTGCAAGTCAGTCACACAATATACACAAAGCCTTTACTAGCACTTAGCTTCTTCGCCTCTCTTACATTGCCTAGCTACTTATTTATACTTTACAAAATAGGCCTAAACATCGATAAACCAATAGGTCAACATCCCATACCCACTACATTATCCCCAAAAACCCAAAAAGGACCCAAGAAAGGGGTATAGCTTCCACGATCTCCGCTTCGTGTTGTGCTCCATCTTTGACAAGTTGTCGAAGTTCAAAAAATGGTCAAATATGACCAAGTGTTTCCTCAAACTTGGTCAAGGGCCAACATGCCCCCAGTAGACCCAGGGTCCAACGCTTCAACAATGCACCAAAAAAACCTTAACTACCAGCCCTTTCGACAACACCTACGAAGCAAATGAAGTCTCACCCAAGGTAGAGGCAGGGGTGGTTGCAAGACTCAGGTGTCTACAACCTTAGTTGGGACATAGGCCTGTGATTCTAACACTTAGCAAACACTTTATCATAGATCATTCATCAGTATTTAACCCTCATGGCACTCTGCAGATGGCGCAGAGCACCACAACATTCACTTAGATCTAGGTTAAGTTAGCACTTAGCAACAACAAAATAGGTCTAGCACTCATCACTTTCATATATGTTAGATCTACATCCATACATCTAAGAAGCACAAAGAAAAATAGATCTATCTAAGTATATCATAGCAAAGAACATAACATAATCATATCAAATCACACCACATGGAAAGAGACAAACAAATTAGGTCGAGGCATCGAGCACAACACATAGGTTTATTATGGTTTAGCCCCACCCTGGGGCTACGTCCACAAAGTCTTCTTCTTCTTTACTAGATTTTTTCAATCTAATTACAACATAGAGCTCAAACTTGAACTTTGCATAGGACAGGAGATCTGCGCGCACCTCGCCAGATCCTCCTTCCCCGAGTAGATCTAGCACATAGCCTTCTTACAATTTTTGCATTCAACACTTACAACACTTGCACTCATCTCTGCAAGTCGGTCACATAGTATACACAAATCCTTTACTAGCACTTAGCTTCTCTGCCTCTCTTACATTGCCTAGCTACTTATTTATACTTTACAAAATAGGCCTAAACATGGGTAAACCCATGGGCCGACATACCATACCCATTAAATTATCCCCCAAAACCCAAAAAGGACCCAAGAAAGGGGTCTAGCTTCGACGATCTCTTCTTCATGTTGCACTCCATCTTTGACAAGCTATCGAAGTTTCAAAAAGTGGTCAAATATGACCAAGCATTTCCTCAAACTTGGTCAAGGGCCAACAGGCCCCCAACACTCACTTGTAACTCGTCCCTAGTCACTTAGATCTAGGTAAAGTTTCCTCAAAGGTCTCGATATTGGCTCGAGCTACTTCGACTTGTCTCTGTGCTACTTCTTCCTACTCCGTGAACTCCTTAACAACCACTTCGTTGATAGGCCCTTCCAGTTACTGCTCGACTATAACAACTACTTGTTCTAGTAGTGTTCCTTGGCCTTAAATTTCTTCAAACAGTATACAGGCCTCCTCTTGGCTCGGTTGGATTTTCTGGGTGACTTCCATCACTCTGTTTTGCATGGTAAGAACAAGTCGATGGGTAGTTCGTTGTTCCTAGGATCTCTTCATCCTCTCGATAGGTGACAGGAGCTTGAGTTGTACCTGTACTGTATCTGCATGTTTCTTTGCTTCCTAGAGTTGGGACTCCAATTTCTTCAACTATGGGTCTTCAGATAGTTTCTCATATCTCTGTGTGCTTTTGTTACTTAGCT
Source organism: Picea engelmannii (assembly GCA_009831015.1). Taxonomy (NCBI): domain Eukaryota; kingdom Viridiplantae; phylum Streptophyta; class Pinopsida; order Pinales; family Pinaceae; genus Picea; species Picea engelmannii. The sequence goes on along the minus strand of ML781968.1, from coordinate 733,157 downwards.
TCTTGCATTCTACAACAAGTTTTCTAATCCTCTCAACTACACTCTGAGCATCCAATTCACACTGGTCACGCACTTCTTGCAGAGTCTATGGTATGGTATGAAGCTCTAGTTCCACAACCCTTTGCTGAAGTTGTTGAATAACTTCAGCCAGCTTCATCATTTGACATTCTATGGGATCTTCGGCCTTGTTCTCTAATCCAACCACAGAGCGAAATGCTCTGTTGACTGCTTCTTCAATTCTGATTTGCTTCACGAGCACCTACTCTTTCTCGTTTTGGACCTTCGTTCGGTCTTCTTCAAATTTTTCTTGGAGAGAATTCTTCTCTTGTTGTGTTGGTTGACGTTTCTCAATAATATCTTCCCGTGCCTTCTTGAGAGCCTAGTTGGCCTGCTCTTTTTCTTCTTGAGCACATCAAAGGCGTACTTCGACTATATCAACAATCTTGCGGAGCTAGACTGATTCACCTCCTTCTTTTGTTGTTCCTTCTTGATCCATCTATTATGGTGTAGTCCAAAGGTCTGTTGGTGATCCTTTAATGCTTTTCTATCCATTCAGGGTAGAATTCGAATGGGTATATCGGTCCAACGATTATATTGTTGCACCATGGAGAAGTGCCAGATGTCGTTGTTTTGATATCTCGACGAAGCTCAATTCTTGCGATTTTTCCTTCTACAAAGTTTCCTTTAGAACCTTCTATAAATTTTCGATCTTGTCTCTCTTATTACTTATATTCCTAGCCTTCTTCCCAGTGAGCTTTGTTTCGATCATCCTTTTTCCATTCTGAGTCTTATCTTCTCTCGACATAGTCACTTCGTGCTGCTAAGGTTCTTTCTTCAGATTCAAGGGTAATACTCCTTCATCATATGGATTAGGTATTTCGGTCTTCTGTGGTTCCTTTAACTCTCTTATATCTTCGACATCCAATTCCCTAGTTTTCAACAGATGATATCTGTTCTCTTGTTCTTCCATCAAGTAGGCGATACTTCTAGTCATAAATTCCATGAGTTCTTGCTTCTTTTGTTCTAGGGCTTCCTTTTCTTCTTTTCTCCGAATCTGTTCTTTTTCAATCTAGATCTTTCCTAACAAATTTGAAAATGGGGCATGGTCCTCAATAGATATAATGACTTCAAACTCTTCCTATGTCGAAGCTCCATGGGTTCTCATAGCTATCTGGGTAATTCTACCACATATGGTTACCATTTTTCATTTAAACAACCCTATTCTTCCTAGTGAAGGAACCATAACAGGCCTCCCTAGGGTTTCCCATGTACTTTCTTTCATAATGTTCATCTGTGTTCCCTCATCTAGAGCACAGTTGATGTCAAAGTCTCCTATTCTTACTTCAATTTTATCCTTTTCTTTGAAGATCGCGGACAAACTGGCATCTTTATGTTCATCCAGGGTTTCTTTCATTTTCAGTAACATAATCTCTGATTCTTTCTGGGGTTCTTCTATAATCTTACTCTCTTGACCTTGCTCCATATTCATCTTTTCAAGTTTAGTAATCATTCTACAACAATCCACTACTTCATGGTCCATAGCCTTACAACAAAGGCAACTAGGGTTTCTCCCAGGGCATTCCTTAGCAAGATGTCCTGGTCTTCTGCAACGGTAACAAATGTTTAATCCTCTCTTTCTCTTCCATGATCCCCAACTTTTCTTGTACTGCGTGCTAGGATCATGATGGCTAGCCTGCAAAAATTTATTTCTAGGATCATGTATTCATTGGTTAGTCCAAAAATTCTTTCTATGCATAGGTATACCATATCTTCATTATTCTTATCATATATATTCATATCAAACATTTTTTCATCTAACAATGCCCTAGTTTTCAAGCTAGGACAAAATCTATCAAGAATACCTAAATACATACTTTAGAAACAAAAATTTTCACTTCTTTTACTTCTATAGATTACAAAGCTTCCAAATCTTAGAAATTTTAACTATTCTTACCTTTATCAGAGCACAGAGCTTACATATGTTACCTCTTTATGTAGATCTAACTTAGAAACTTCTGCTTTAACCTTTCTTAGAGAACAAAGCATTGAGATCTAACTTATTTTATTCGGATCTGTCCTTCCTTCTTCAGCAAAGAGATTTTCGGATCTAGTGGATCACTGCACATTAGGGCATAGGTCCATGCATAGATCTTTTACAATTTCATCACAGAATTTTTGTACAGATCTTTTTCTTCCTCAATTCCCAGCAATCATAGTTTAGGTCCCAACAACATAACCATTTGTTGGCACAGGGGAAGACCCAAGGTTTAATACTTCAACAACGCAACAAAAAAACCCTAAATACCGACCCTTTTGACAACACCTGCAAAGCAGATGAAGTCTCACCCGAGGTAGAGGCAGGGGTGGTTGCAAGACTCAGGTGTATGAAAATTTATCTCGAACACAAATCTGTGATTCTAACACTTAGAAAACACTTTAGCATAGATCATTCATCAGTATTTAACCCTCATGGCACTCTATAGATGGTGCAGAGCACCACAACATCCACTTAGATCTAGGTTAAGTTAGCACTTAGCAACAACAAAATAGGTCTAGCACTCAACACTTTCATATATGTCAAATCTACATCCATACATCTAAGAAGCACAAAGAAAAATAGATCTATCTAAGTATATCAGAGCAAAGCACATAGAATAATCATATCAAAGCACAACACATGGAAAGAGACAAACACATTAGGTTGAGGCACTGAGCACAACACACAGGTTTACCATGGTTCACCCCCACCCTGGGGCTACATCCACACAGTCTTCTTCTTATTTATTATCTTTGGTCAATCTGATTACGACACAGAGCTCAAACTCTTACTCTGCATAGGACAAGAGATCTGCGCGCACCTCGCCAGATCCTCCTTCCTTGAGTAGATCTAACACAGATCCTTTTTACAATCTGTGCACTCAGCACTTACAACACTTGCACTCAGCTCGGCAAGTCGGTCACACAACATACACAAAACCTTTACTAGCACTTATCTTCTCTTTCTCTCTTACATTGCCTAGCTACTTATTTATACTTTACAAAATAGTACTTTACAAAATAGACCTAAACATGGGTAAACCCATGGGCCGACATCCCATACCCATTACATTATCCCCAAAAACCCAGAAAGGACCCAAGAAAGGGGTCTAGCTTCCACGATCTCTACTTCACGTTGCACTCCATCTTTGACAAGTTGTCGAAGTTCCAAAAAAGGTCAAATATGACCAAGTGTTTCCTCAAACTTGGTCAAGGGCCAACAACAGTACAGGAAAAGTTGGGGATCATTTAAGAGAAAGAGAGGATTAACCCTTTTTTACAGTTGCAGAAGACTAGGCCATCTAGCTAAGGAATGCCCTAGTAGAAGACCTAGTTTTCTTTGTTGTAAAGCTATGGACCATGAAGTTTTGGATTTCCCTATAATGATTGCTAAAGTTGAAAAGATGAATACTAGATAAGAAAACCAAGATAAAGGCCAAGAGACTAAGACTATGGTAGAATCCGAGAAAGAATCAGAGACTATATTATTGCAGATGAAAGAAACCCTAAATGATCATAGAGACACCAATCTATCAAATATCTTAAAAGTACAAGAGTACATAGAAACAAGAATAGGAGACTTCGACATAGAATGTGTTCTGGATGAGGAAACACAGGTGAATATCATGACAGAAAGAACTTGGGAAATTTTGGGAAAGCCTACTGTGGTCCCTTCTTTAGGAGGAATAGAATTATTTATAGGAAAGATCATAACCCTATGCAGAAGACTTACCCAGACACCTATGAGTGCACATGGTACTTCGATAGAGAAGAAATTCGAGGTTGTTAAGTTTGTTGAGAACAATGCCCCATTTTCTCTTTTGCTAGGCAAGACCTGGATTGAGAAGGATCAGATCTGGAGGAAAGATAAAAAGAAAGTTCTAGAATAGAAAAAGAAATAACTAAGAGATTTCATGACTAAGAGAATATCACACTTGATAGAAGAATGGCAAAACAAGTCAAAGTTGCGAGGGACTAGAGATTTGGATGTCGAAGCTAAAAGAACACAAACAGACTTGAAAAACTTATCCATACAAGAGAGTAGAGAACCTACCCTAGACAGAGAAGAAGTATCACCCTTGAACCCTATTAAATATCATCAACAACACAAAGTTACTATGCCAAGAGAAGATAAGAATAAAAATGGGAAGAGGAACCCAATAGCTCAGATTATAGGAAATAAGTCTAGAAAGCTCAGCAAGAAGAAAGAAAAGTTAGAAACATTGCAAAAAGTTTCAGAGAAGACTTCATAGAAGGAAGGTTTTTAGAACTCGCACTTCATCGGAATATCAGTACAACACATATTGGCACTTCTCCATGGTGGAGCAATATGACCATTAGACCAACACTCTTGAACAATTAGGAAAGAAATTATGGCTCGAAAGTTTGCCATTGGACCGTTGAGACCATGCCATAACGGATGGAATTGCATTGATTAAGGATTTTCGACCCATTGGAAGAAACTGTTACAACATTGTCTATTTATCTCGTCGAACATTGAACCGATAACATTTTTACAAATAGTGATTCTTTGAGCCCTCAAAGAGCTGACTATTACCACATTGTGTTTATTGAGACTTTTCCGCCCATTCTATTACAGTGAGTGATCAATCACCAAAATGAGATACTTGACATCAAGCCTGCATGTCAGATGGCATAAGTGCAGTAGAAAATTCCATCGAAGAAATTCTAATCGACCTCATGGCTGAGAAGGTGATGTTTGTGGGAGTCTAAGCTTCATTGACGAGAGGAGTGAAAGCCTCCCCATCGACTTCTCACAGATTTGGACCATCCTGAGCTGTAATCAAGAAAATAACCAAGTATCGTGATGACTTGACGAATGTGAAGCTAATCCCATCCATCCTTCTTGAATACATCCCACCCCTGGCCATTGTAGTGAGTCATGATAGTGTCCCGAGGGACTTCAAATACACAGTCATCACTCCTTACCTCCCGAAAATAATACGCGCAGTCAGACCATAGTTGGAGAGAATTCTAACCTTGAATATCAATGACTATAACTTAGGAGACCGCAAAAGCTATGACATGCTCGCACCTCACAAATATTTGACCAAGACAAAGGGGAAGAAGTTGAAGATAATCCCCCAATTATGGACTATGGACATCGCGAGGTCCACTATCCTGAACGTGATGAAGATACCACACTTTGGAAGGCATCAGGAGGTTAACGTGTGTGTTAAACTCCTACTTTGATGCTTCCATGGAGGTTATCTATGGCTAGACAAATGCATCATCATCGATTTGGTGTTGATCCATAGGATCACGGTATTAAGCATGCAGGGACCAGACCCACAAGAATTTTATCCAGGGAAGGTTGTAGATCGTGCCTTGGCGTAGAAGATTAAAGACACCTATGACGATGTGGAGAAGGGGAAGCAAGGTGATAAGGTAGCTTCCATTCAGAATGACACAGTGTGCCTAGCCTTCCAGTTGATCATTGGTAATTTAGTAAAGAATAACAGACCCACGCAGGTCACGGGGTTCATTTTGTACCTCGCGTGAAAATGCATGGAAGGACTATAGATGAACTAGGTGAGTTACCTCATCAACCAGTTAGAACAGGACTACCGCGAAGCTCAAGATCGGGGCTATGATTTCCATTTCAGTTGGCTCCTGATCCTCATCGCCTTCATTGCTTGGGAGATGCTAAAAGGAGCAACCTTCCCTGGCATTGAACCATTCGAGTCACTAGCTGGGAATTTTACCACACTCTGGTATTTGAATGATATGGGGAAACAATGGCAGTCGAACGTAGTGTTCCACACCTACTACCTGCAGTTGAAGAGGGCTATTGAGTCTTTCCCTCGTATAATGCTGAACACCCTGGACAGGTTCAGGACCCTTATGAAGTTTCACGAAGATAACCATTTTATTTATATCACTGTGCATGTAGACGAAAGTAAAGAAGAGCTTCACTCCTTCTACAAGCTCATAGAGGAGGACCTGGAAGAAATCACTAAGGAATGGCCTGTAGAGTTCCTTATACTAGTCGACCAAGCAGAACTGTCTGACCTTGACCTCATTGGAATTCATGTGGTCACTCGCGAAGAGTATGATGTACCCAATAGTAGAAAAAATAAGAATAAATAAGAGGTACAAGAGCTAAACAATGCATCAGAAGAGATTGCTTCATATTCGCCTGGAGGAGGAGGCGGTGACGAAGTAGACAAAGAAGAGAACAATGGGGAAGAGGATAAGGAGAAGAGGGGTGAAGTAACACTTCCACAAAATCCCCCTGATGACACAAATACATGTAGGAAAACAAAGGTTTCCCCCATAAAACCTTCTTCGTAGAAGAAGTCCAAAGCTAGCAAGCCCAAGATGGAGACTGTACTCATGGTGGATGACATTGACTTAATAATTGTTTTTGTCTCAGATACTGCAGAAGATATTTTACAGCGTAATGAAGAGAAACAAGAAACCATGTATTAAAGAATTGAAGCAGAGCTAAGAGGGGTACAACAAGCCCTTCACTCTAGTTGAGCAGTGTCCACTGTGTCCCCGTCATCAGAAGAAACAACGTTGGGAGATGAGCCCGCCCAACTCCGTAGAATAGCTGATGTGACTGAAGATCACCTTTGTCACATGCAAGAAGAAAAAGAATAGGCCACGGTGGCCTTAAAGCAATCACAAGGGGAAGTCATAGAGAAATGTCGAGATGCGCAACAGGAGAAGGATGGCCTCCAAACCAAGTTTGAAGAGGTTAAAGTAGAGATCCAGAAATAGAAAGAACAACTGCTCGCGAAGCTTGTTGGAGTTAAAGAAGCAGTCAACAGAGAACTTCACTCTGTGATAGGCTTAGAATAGATAGAAGAAGACCCAATGGAGAATCAAGTGGCGAAGCTTGCTGAAGCCATTCAACAACTCCAACAGAGGGTAGAAGAATTGGAGTTACAAGCAGTACCAAGCACTCTGCAGGAAGTGCGAGACCAGAGAGAGGAAACCGCTCGAAGCGCAGTCTAGAGAATTAAGGAATTAGCCTTGGAATGTAAGTAGCTTAGCAGTCAAAGTGTGCAGAATTATGAGTGCCTTCTCGAGGACCCTGAACTGAAAACACTGGAGTCACAGATCCAAGAGGAAAAGAAGCAAGAAACAATAGTACAAGCGTAGTTGAATCCCTTATCAACGATTGAGCAAATGAAAAGATCCCAAGAACAATGCACGGCTTAGAAATAGGTTCATGCCATATAGAGAAAAGTTATGGAAGTGAATCAGAGGCTCCAACCAGTGTAGGATGTGTTGGATTACTGAGAGGGGGGGTGAATCAATAATAGAGAAATTTAATCCCTTTTAACCATATAATCCAAGTGTTATATCAATGAACCATTATCATATAATAACTCCAGAGTAAATAAGCAATGAACAAATGAACAAACATACACATACACATACACAGTACACCAGTGTTTTACGTGGAAACCCAAATTGGGAGAAAACCATGGAATGTTTTTTCTTATATGTCTTGAAGAATTACATTCATTGGAAGCACCAACTTCCTTTGTTTTCCAGCTGCAACTGGAAGGAGACTCCAACCCCCTAGTTTCTCAGGCTATTACCTGAGGGAAGCTCCAACTCCCCAATTCTCTGGCTACAACTAGAAGGAGGCTACAACCCCCTATGTTCTCCGGCTACAACCGAAAGGTGGCTACAACCACGTGTCCTTGCCCCGTCCTGCCACCCTGAATTAGAATGATAGAACCATTGTCAACTTGTCACTGTGAAATATACTGTTGTAAACCAATAAATCTGAACCATGCATCAACCTATACCTCAACCTGTAATCAACCTGTAACATAAACAAGTGCATCAACCATGCACCAACCTGTACCAAATAACCTGTAATCAACATGTACCATAAACAAGTGAATCCAACCATGTACCAAGTATGTACCAATCATGTGTCAACTACTCATCAATATGTACCAACNAACTATACACCTCATGTATGTGCCATCTCATCAACTACTTGTCTCAACCATGTACTCAACATGTACCTCAACGAAAATACCTCATCAATTTCATGACCCAAATCTGATTTGCCTCTCTATAATAGACCTGGTGTATATGATCACATTCCTAAAAACCTTCCTTAACTTCAACAACAAGAGACAAGCATTTTCATCAAACTTTTATTTAGTCTCATATGCCTAGTTTTGGATTAGTCAACAACCTTAACTCGAAGTAATCATAACTTTGTACCTATAATGTATAAATATCTTAAACTAATACACAATATTCTTCAATGTGGTTTATTAAATTCCTCTAGGTGTCACTACTTCAAACCTCTCATAAAATGAGTTATAGAAAAAATGGCATACCTTGCTGATTTATGTCTTATTCTAGAGAGGGACCTTGTAGAGCGTGCCCCACACAGAATATTTGTTGAATATATATGAAAATGTTACAAAACATAACACAGACTGTACCCTAATGGACACATTTTTTTCACTGAATTTGGATCTATTATGAAGAATTTATGACGTTTTTACCCAAAACACCTATTTTTGACTAGTTTAAGGACTAGCCACAAACCCTTTTTTTCCACGGAGTGTAACTCCAAAAATAAAATGACCCAGAAGATGAATTTTTTACCGCATATACTTGGATATTTTTTCTCATTGGCATATCAATTTCACAGTATGAATCGTTATATAAAAAACTTTATAGATAAAATGGTGAGATGATATGTAAATAACATACCTTAGAAAGCACCATCAAAATAATTTATCCTTCCTTGCATTTTAGCCTTCTTTTCTTCATCTTCCCTCAGAATATCGGCTTAGATATCCTTGGTTTCCTTAGACACCTATATATCTTCAATATTCTCAAGTGTGATTAAAATGAGAGAGCCTTGCCTCTTATTTATACTCTCCAAGTAGCTTCCTTAAAAACATCTTCTAGGTCACTTGGCCCCACTTTCCTTATTTTAGGGTTAACCCACTTCTAATTTATCCATTAAATTTATTATTGAAATAATTTATTTTGTATTCACTTTGATTATAATACACTCATTACTTCACTTTATTATTTACCTTTTAAAATCTGGTAAACCACTTTGACTACTTTAACCTTTTGGGGCTTCTAGATGACATATGAGGGTCATCCAACTTTGTAAGGCCATAACTCTCAAACCGTGAGGCATTATGTGACGTTCCACATACCACAAGAAAGGTAATGACATGTAATATCCATATATAATTGTATTATCTGAAAATATATCATAACTCATACCGTTATACATCAAACAAACTTGGGTCCATTACCCAAACCTAGGGTCTTCAACTTCTCATGGCCATAACTCTCTAACTGTGAGGAGTTATGTGACGTTCCACATACCACCGGAAATGGAATGACAAGAAATATCCATATAAGATAGTTTACCTAAGAAATTCATTGTCCTTAATCTCATTATTCCACAATTAATCATGGGTTCTCTTACTCCGCAAAGCGTCTTCCCGTGAGAGATTTCACCACAAGGGGACCACTTTGGAGTTCATCCATATTTACTTCTTATCAACCATGACAAAACAATAATGAGTCATATTTACATAAAACAATATTGGGTCCATTACCCAAACCTTTGTGTTGTGGGGCTTTCTTCAAGGGTTGACATCAATGACAACCAGCCTTAATCAACAATCTCCCCCTTTGGCATTGATGGAAACACTCTGATGCAATACCAAAATCATATCACTCATGCTCCTCCTGTAACCATGCCTCTGTCCTCTGTATCTAATAAATTTACCTCTGTCCTCTACATCTGATAAATCTACTCCCCCTAGAACCATGCCTTTGTCCTCTGCATCTAATACATCTCTCCCCCTTTGTCATCAATGGAAAAAGTACCTTTCCATCTGGGGCTACTCCCCCTGACTAAATTGTCCTCTTATGGTGCTTCCTTGTGTACATATAAGACATATAAGATAAGAATTCAAAAATAATTCAAAATGCATTCATTTTGGAGTAGAAATAACTCCAAGTCTTTGGCAAAGATATTCAAAGGCTTCCCATGGAAGTGGTTTTGTAAAGATGTCAGCCACTTGTTCTTTTGTGCCCACATACTCAACTCTGATGTTCTTTTCTGCAAACTGTTCCCATAGAAAGTGATACTTTATTGGAATGTGCTTTGTCTTGGAGTGAATCACTAGGTTTTTTGAGATACTAATGGCACTTGTATGATCAAAATATATTGGAATGGGCTCATGATACTCAACCTATATATTTTTCAAATTTTGTTTCATCCAAAGAACCTGTGTACAACATGTTGTTGCTGCAATATACTCTGTCTCGGTTGTAGATAGAGACACTGATGATTGTTTCTTGCTTAGCCATGATACCAAACACTCACCTAAGTAGAACGCTTCTCCACTGGTGCTTCGTCAATCATCAATACAACCAGCCCAATATGTATCTGTGTAGGCAATAAGTGATAGATCTTTTCACTTTGGATACCATAATCCAAACTCTTCCGTTCCTTTGAGATATATGAAAATCCTCTTTACTACTAATACATGTGATTCCTTTGGTGCTTCTTGAAATCATGCCACCTGTCTAACTGCTTGCATTACATCTGGTCTAGATGTTGTCACATATAGTAGGCTGCCAATCATTGATCTGTATTGACTCTAATCCATAGACTTCAAATCATCATCTTCGCTCAACTTACAACTGGTTTGCATGGGAGTGATAACTGGATTGCAATCTTCCATTCCTAACCTCTTTAACATTTCTCTGATACACTTGGTTTGAGAAAAAATAATTCCTTGGTTTCTTTGATGTATCTGAAGTCCCAGAAAGAATGATAGTTCTTCAAGCAACGAAATTTCCAATTCATTATGCATGTCTTTTGAAAATTTCCGGCTTAACCTATCATCATCACTACCAAAAATAATATCATCAACATAAAGTTCAATTAATAAAATATTACCTTGACTTACCTTGATGTAGAGGTTGTTGTCTGTACTTCCTTTTCTGAACCCTTCCTACTGCAGATACTTATGCAGTCTAGAGTACCATGCTCTAGGAGCCCGTTTTACACCATGCAAGGCCTTCTTTAATTTACATACATAGTATGTGTTCTATGACAACTGAAATCATTCTAGTTGTTTCAGTGTAGACTTCTTCTTCAAGTTTCCCATTCAAAAAATATGATTTTACGTCCATATGATATACTTTAACATTTTTTTAGCATGCACAAGATAAAAGTAAACGGATTGCTTTCATTCTGGTAACTAGGGAAAATGTCTCTTCAAAGTCGATTCCTTCAATCTGTGCATATCATTTACATACCAATCTAGCTTTGTTCCTTGTAACCTGTCCATTTTCATTCAATTTATTCCTGAAAAACCCATTTTGTGTCGATCACATTCTTACTCTTTGGTCCTGGAATCAATTACCAAGTGTCATTTTTCTCTATTTGATCCAATTTTTCATCCATGGCCTTATTCCAAAATTCATCCTTGTTGGCTTCTTCAAAACAGTTTGGTTCAATTGTAGATAAGAATGCTAGGTGTGTTTGTTCTGGTGAATGGATTTTTCTTCTAGTCTCAACTCCTGCATATTTGTTTCCAATAATCTGATCTGAAGGATGATTCTTTTGTATTTGTTTTCTAGGTGTCTTTGGAGATAATTTCTGAACTTGCTCTTCTTCTTCTATCATATTCTCTTCATCTTCCTCTTCCTCTTCTACTTCTTTTTCATCTTCTTCTTTGAAAATTTGTTCCATTGTTTTGTTTTCTTCTTCCTTTGATTCTGGTCTGCCTGTTTCATCAATTGTTACGTTGATGCTTTCCACAACTTTGTTCAATCTTAGAGTGTAACGCTTGTATGTTTTCCTTGTACTCGAGTAACAAACAAGTATTCTTTTGTCCACACGAGAGTCAAACTTTCCCATTCTGCCATCTTCTCTTTTGATGTAGCATTTGCTTACAAAAACTCTTAAGTGTTTCAAATTTGTTGGTCTTCCTTTCCATAGTTTGTAGGGTGTTTTATCAGTGTTGTTTTTGAGCATTACTTTGTTTTGAATGTGAATTGTTGTATGCACTGCCTGTGTCCAAAATATATCTTTCAATTTGGAATCCATTAGCATTGTTCGAGCCATTTCTTGTATTGTCCTGTTCTTTCTTTCAACAAATCCATTCCGTTGAGGTGTCCTAGCAACGAAGAATTGTCTTTTTATTCCATGACTGCTACAGTAGTCCATAAATTCCTTTGAATTGAACTCTCCTCCAATATCAAATCTCAAACATTTGATTGTTGAATCCATCTCATTTTCAACCATTTCCTTATAGATCTTGAAGTTTTCAAAAGCTTTTGACTTGTTCTTGAGAAAGAAAACTGCAGTTATTATTGTATAATCATCAACCAATAACATAAAGTATTTTTAACCTTTTAGGCCCTTTGTTGTAGTTGGTCCAACTAGATCAATGTGCCTAATTTCCAGTGGCCTTGTTGTTGAATATTCCTTTGATTTGAACCTGGTCTTTGTTTGCTTTCCTTGTTGACAATGCTTGCATAAAGTGTTGGTTGGTTTTGTGATCTGGGGCATTTCTATGACTTCTTCTCTTTTGCTGACTTTGACAAGGTTATCAAAATGCATGTGACCCATTCTTCTATGCCATAGCCAACTTTCATCTTCCTTTCCTAGAAAACACTTTTCATTTCCAATTTCACTTAACACATATATGTTGTTTGAAGTTCTTGCAGCTGTACCGACCAATTTCCCTGAACCTTCATTTTCTTATCTCACACTTTTCTGAATCGAAAGTAAGTTTATGACCTTGGTCACACATTTGACTCACACTTAGAATATTATGTTTCCTATCTTCTACTAGTAGAACATTTTGTGCCTTTTCATTCTTGTTCCCAATTCGGATTGTGCCTTCTCCAACGATTTTGGATGAATTATCATTTCCGAAGGAGATTGATCCATTTTTTTCTTTTTGTAATGTGAGAAATTTGTCTTTATCACGTGCCATGTGTTTTGAACATCCACTGTCAACATACCAACTATGTGTATTTGGCTTAGATTGTAGAGCAATTGTGCATTATTCATTATTATAGTGATCTTACTTTCTTATCCATGTCATTTTCTGAGGTTCTTGTCTATGACTGTTGTTATTCTATTGAGGTTCTTTAGGAGGGACTGTCATTCTACAATCCTTGGCCATGTGTCCAAAATTGTTACATTTGTAACATTCCACTTCAGTGTTCAAAGATTCAAACCTGTTGTAACTTCTTCTTTGTGTGTCACTAGGTCTCATTGAATAATCCCTTTGTGTATAACTCTCAAAGTTGTTATTGTTCCTGTTGTTAGCTCTGCAATTCACAACTTTATGTCCAAAATTATTACATGCATAACATAAACCAAAAAATGTAGTTTGATACTTGGGAGTTGAAGATATTCTAAAAGGAGGTGCTCTTATGAATCCTTCTTCTTCTTGAGACCTATCTGTCTATTGTTGATTCTAAAATCTGAATCTTCTTGGTGGAGGAGTGTCCCTGTAATCTTCCTTGTATATCTTCCTATCCTCTTTGATTGTTTCTGCATAGCTCTTTGGATTTGTTTCTTGCTCTATTGTTTTGGAACTTGATCCATTTTTTGTCTAATTGTATCCAAGTCCGAACTTGTCAAGATGAGATTTTTGACTGTTGATAATGTCATCTAGAACTTTCGAGCTATTCTGCATATTTTTCTTTTGAATATCCTTTCTTAGTGTGACAACCTCTACTTCCAAGTTTCCAATGATCTTGTCCTTTTCTTCTAGTTGTTCTTTGAGTTCTTCTTCAATTCTTTTATCTTCTTCTATTTGAACCTTCAATTTTGTGATCATTTGTTCTAGTTCTCGAGTGTCCTTTTTCTTGTCTAGTTTTGCTTGTAGTTTCTTGTTTTTCTTCTTTTCTGTTCTAACAACTTCTATGGCACACATTAATTCTTCTCGATAGTCAAATTCTGTCTCTTCAATTTCTTCTTCGACTTATTCACATTCTTCGAAGTCTTCTTTGTCAGATTCTTTTACTGCCATGAATATAACTCTTCCTGTCTCATTGTCACTGACTTCATCTTCATCTGATGATGAGATGTCTTCTTTGGTGTATAATATTTTCTTGAAAACTTTCTTTGTAGTTCTTTTTCCTTTATATGTGTGTTTTCCTTTTGAGTAACCTTCATCATTTCTGTTTTTCTTATGAGGAAATTTCTTATGAAAATGACTAATACCATCACAATTAAGACAAATTAAAGGGAGCTTACCTCTATACCTACCATTGGTTCCCTTGTTCAGTCTTTTGACGAAGTTGGCCACTTTTTCATCATCTTCTGAGGCATCACTGCTGGTGCTATATTCTTCTTGTTCCTTTTTCTTTTTCTTTGATCTTTTATATGCCTTGAAGGCTGCTTCTTTTACATATGGATTTTCTTGCTCAGTTCCCATTTCATATACTGTGAATATTCCATATAGTTCATCGATTCTTATTGAGTCCAGATCCAATCTTTCTTCTAGTGCTGATATCTTAGGGTTGAATCTCATAGGAAGAGATCTTAGTATCTTTTGAACAATTACAGATCCTTCAATTTCTTCTCCCAATCCTATGATTACATTCACTGTTTCATCGACTCGTAAGAATTAGGCTGTGATATCTTCATCTTCCTTCATTTTTAGTTGTTTGAACTGACTTCTGTAAGTCTGAAGCTTTGTTGCTTTGACTTTTGTATCTCCTTCATAAATATTTTGAAGCTTGTCCCAAATATCTTTAGTGGATTTACAGTGTGCAACATTGGTGAGTATTGTATCACTGAGACCATTCAAAAGTGTATTTGTGGATTTGGAATTATTCTCACTGAGTTTTACTGCTTTGTCATTTTTTGGTGGAACTGTTGGTGCTGTGTATCTATCTAAAATTGATTGCCAAACTTGAAATCCCTGTGCTTGTATATATGTCCGCATCATTATTCTCCAAAAAACATACTGTTGTCGATCAAACTATGGTATTCCATTTTTATATGAGTTGGTACTCTCCATGATCTACCTTTCAATGGTCAAACTGATTTTTGAAGGAACCTACTCTGATAACAAATTGTTGGATTATTGAGAGGGGGGGAGGTGAATCATTAATAGAGCAATTTAATCATTTTTAACCATATAATCCAAGTGTTATATCAATGAAGCAATATCATCCAATAACTATAGAGTAAATAAGCAATGAACAAATTAACAAACATACACATACACAGTACACCAGTTTTTTACGTGGAAACCCAAATTGGGAGAAAACCACAGAATGATTTTTCTTATATGTCTTAAAGAATTACATCCATTGGAAGCACCAACTTCCTTTGTTTTCTAGCTACAACTGGAAGGAGACTCCAACCCCCTAGTTTCTCAGGCTACAACCTAAGGGAAGCTCCAAATCCCCAATTCTCTAGCTACAACCAGAAGGAGGCTACAACCCCCTATGTTCTCCAGCTACAACCGGAAGGTGGCTACAACCACCTGTCCTTGCCCCGTCCTACCACCCTGAAGTAGAATTAGAATGATGGAACCATTGTCAACCTGTCACTATGAGATATACCTCTATAAACCAATAAATATGAAACATGCATCAACCTATACCTCAACCTGTAATCAACCTGTACCATAAACAAGTGCATCAACCATGCACCATCCTGTACCAAATAACCTGTAATCAATCTGTACCATAAACAAGTGCATCCAGCCATGTACTGTAACAAACCCACTACAAAATTCAAAGTTTTTCATCCTTTTTCTTCTGATCTCTGAGGAACAGACTTCCTCAAATCCCTATGAGGCCTGATAAAGACCCTGTTATCCCTTAACCGCACTCATATGATCGACGACTATGACCACAGGCCTTATCGGGGAGGTGCCCATCGGCTTTCGCGATTCGGGAAATCACGATACATGTATTTCCTTTTTCCTCTTGTCTCTCAAAGTGCCAAAATCCGAAGGGAACCAATAGTTTTTCATAACTAGAAATGCCTCGAATTAAAACATGTCCTTTGACCTTTCGGGGTTTTAATCCATCGGGCTTTCAGGATATGTGACAGCAGGAGGTCTCACACTGGGGTTTCCCAGGAGTTGAGACTCCAAAAAATGAAACTCTAATGTGCTTCACTATTATGGGGTTTCCTCCATCGGGATTTCAGGATGTGCAACAATAGGAGGTCTCACACATGGGTTTTCCCAAGAGCTGAAACTTCAAAAAACCAAACTCTAACATGCTTCACTATTTCAGGCTTTCCTCCATTGGTATTTCGAGATGTGCGACGACAGGAGGTCTCGCACCTAGGTTTCCCGATAGCCAAAACTCCAAAAACCCAAACTCTAACATGCTTCACTATTTAGGGAATCCATCCATCGGGATTTCGCGAGTCGGGGGTTTCGAGACTAGTGAACATGTGGGGCCCACACTTAGGTGCCTTGGGTGTCGAAATACCAAAATATAATAACTTTTCCACACTCCATCTTTCGAGATATCGCAAGTCAGGATTTCGAGACTTGTGAGTACAAGGGATTTCACCCTTGGATATTCCAGATGCCGAAACACCAACATATTGGGACTCAAATCCTTGTTAGACCATTTCAGGATTTCTCTTATCGGGATTTCGGGACTAGCGTGTACAAGGGACTTGCCTCAAGGCATCCCAGGTGCCGAAATACTGAGTCATGTAAACTTGTCCACACCCCATTATTTCGAGGTTTTGTATGTTAGGATTTCGTGAGTCGTGAGGACAAGGGTCCTTTCTCTCTATTCCCCCTAGGTGCCGAAACACCAAAATGCTTACCGACTACCATGTGTACTCTATAGTTGGATAGCCCAAGTACTACCATAGGTCTTGGTATTGACGGTCTTGATTTCTTTGTTACTTGTGAAGGTTAAGAAAGGGGTCAAGGCATTATCACTTGCATTCCTTCATTCAGTTTTACAGTCGTAACTAGCCTTAGATCCTTTGCAAAGGATCTAATTCATGAATTTAGCAAGAGGAAGGGTATCAAACATCTGAAACATCACAATGAATCATGCTATGTTCATTTCAGGGTTTCGCTAATTGGGATCTCAAGACTAGTGAGTACCCGAGAACTTACCCTTATGTGTCCCGGGTACCGAAACACCAAAATAACGAGCTCTAAGAGACCCACTCTCTCTCATGCATGGTTTTCAAACTTAGGTCTTAAATTCCTTCATCAGGTTCCTGGGCAGATTTCCATTGGGTTTTATGACCAGACTGAGAGGTTTTCTCAAATCCCTGAGCTATTAACATCTGTGATAGATAATAAGCAAGTTCAGGATTTTACCATGGCAGTAGTCCTTTCAGGGAACTTACCCTAGCTCTATAATGTAAGGGAATGATCCCAAAAGGGTTTCCCTATGGGGAATCTATCTAGGGAAACATGAGAGGTAATTAAGGGGAATAAATCTCCCAAGAGCAGACTTGAAAACTAACTTCGTTCAAATACATACATACAGATATATATATATATATATATATATATATATATATATATATATATATATATACCGAATGTGGTCATTCTAGCATAAGCATGCAACCACCATTTCCATTCAAAACACCATGCATGCAATTCTACACATAAACCATTCATAAGTGTTCAAAACATGAGCATATATTCCTAGATATTCAATGCAAGACACGAGATATAAAACACTTATCGAAAAAACACTGGGTGATGAAACTGCTAAGAGGGGTGCTCGTTTCCACCCAACCGTAGGCTCAATGACTCTGAATGGATTTACCACTAGCCACCCCTAAGCTAGACCATGATGCTTGAGAATCTCTGTCTCTGGTATTCAGCGATCAAGAATGAAGGTTACTCTCCTTCTTCTCTGCTATCACTCACTCTGTATTTTGTTCCAGAGTTCTTCCAATCTTTTCCTGTGATCTCTCCCTCACGTCCCCCTTCTACACCTTTTACATGCCTTTTCTTTTTGGTGAGGCTACGTGCGGCATGAATTTCCCTGTGGTGGTCAAGTCTGAGGCCTCCATGAATGGGAGGTTCACCCCCATCCCTCATTAACCCATGAGGATCCTCTTCACCTACCATCTTGGCGAGTAATTCATTTCGGGCCAGCGAGCCACTCTTGGTTATCCGGGCCAGTGAAGACCAAATACGGTATTGGTTTTGGTGGAAGTTAATGCCACCATTCCAGGTGCCTTCCACCACCTTTTTCAGCCATCGTGGTCTCTTTTCTAGCACATCCCCCTCTTAGAAGTCTTGTGATAAATATATATATATATATATATTCATAATGTCAATTTACATTTGTTGACCTTGTATACTAGGGTACATTCAAAATCACACATTCACATCTTTGGGTTTGCCACAGTTCTTGGCCAGCATAATTATTTTTACAGACTAGGGGAAACAAGGTGTTACAATTCCCTCCCCCTTAAAGGAACATCATCCTCGATGTTCTATCTATCATCATGACATGTATGTACAGAGGTAAACAAAATTGGATATGCATGTTTCATGGCATCCTCGATTTCTCATGTAGCCTCATCTGGGCCAAAATGTCTCCACTGCACCTTGACCTGTGCAATGGTTCGGTTTGGGAGTGGGGTTTCCTTTATGTCTAGTATGCATTGAGGTTCTGGTAGGAATTCTCCCTCTAGTTCCACCTGGATCACAGACTAGTCAATTATATGATTAAAATCATGTACATATTTCTTCAATAATGAATCATGGAAAACATTATGTTCTTTTACCGTGGGAGGAAGTGCTAGCCTATAGGCTACAGGTCCCACTCTATATAGAACCTCAAAGGGTCCATAGTATCGAGGTTCCAACTTGGCACAAGCTCCCATTTTCAGGGAACTCTTCCTGGGCCTAACTCTGAGATATACGTGGTCTCCCATCTTGAACTCTCTTGGAGTTCTCTTTTGGTCGGCATAACTTTTCTATCGGTTCTGAGCGACCTTCAGGTTTTTTTTTATCTGAGTCACTTGGTATTCCATTTCTTTCAACATGTCAGGTCCAAAAGAAATTTTGTTTACGGGATTACCCCAACTAACATGAGTGTTGCACGGTCTACCATAAAGGACTTCAAACAGACTCATCCTTAAGGATTCTTGGTAGCCGTTGTTGTAAGCGAATTCCACTAGTGGCAGGTAGTCTTCCCACTTCTTGGGTTGATGCATTAAATGCATCCTTAACATGTCTTCTAGTATTTGGTTCACTCTTTCTGTCTGTCTGTCGGTTTGAGGGTGATAGGTGGTGCTAAACAACAACTTGGTCTCTAAACCAGCCATCAATGACTTCCAAAAGTTGGAAGTAAATTTCTTGTCTCTGTCAGACACAATCTCTTTCGGCATACCATGCAGTCTAAATATCTCCTTCATGAATACTTGAGTGATGTCTATTGCCTTGCAAGTTGAATTGATGGGTATAAAGTGAGTGGACTTGCTCAATTTATCCACTACTACCATGATGGCGTCATTTTGTTTGGTTGAGGTTGGTAATCTGGTGATGAAATCCATGGAGATGGTTTCCCATTTCCATTCCGGGATTGATAGAGGTTGTAATAATCACGTTGGGTGTCGTTGTTCTGGTTTTACCTGTTGGCATTCTATGCATTTGGCTAGGTACTCATCTATGTATTTCTTAAATCCAGGCCAATAGAATTGTTTCCTGGTGGCCGTGATCATCTTCTGGTATCCTGGATGACCAGTATAGGGTCTTTTATGTAGCTCATCCAGCATGAATCTCTTCAAGTCATCACAATCTAGGATATACAATCTTCTTCGGTAAGTGAGCAGGCCTCCTTCCATCATCTGGTAGCCTCCATGCTTTATCCCTACTGTTTCTTGATGTAGGTACGAGGTCACGATCTAGACAAAGGGATCTGTTTCTTGTGTATTTCTGACTCTTTCCTTGACATCCGTCTTACAGGTGCTCACCACTACCAGGTGAATTGTTTTCATACTTCTACTAAGGGCATCGGCCACCCTATTTTCTTTTCCTTCAATGTGTTTGATTTTGAAATCAAAATCTCTAAGGAGGGTCATCCACCTAGCTTGTCTAGTGTTGATCTTTAGTTGGTCAAACAGATATCGCAATCCATAGTGGTCTATCATAAGTACAAATTTTCTTCCCAGGAGGTAATGCCTCCACATTTTCAAGGCGTGCACTATGGAAGCTAGCTCTAGATCATGGGTCACATAGTTGACTTCGTGCTCATTCAATTTTTTGGATTCATAGCAGACTACACTTCCTCCTTGCATAAGGAATCCTCCGAGCCCTTCCTTACAGGAATCTTTTCACATGAGGAAGTCATCTTAGGGATTGGTGATCTTCAACATGGGTGCATGGGTCAGTAGATGTTTCAGGGTCTAAAATCTTTCTTCACATTTCTCTGTCCACATGAATTTTTTCCCCTTCTTCTAGAGGGCAGTGATTGGACAACCAATCTTGGAGAATTCTTTTATAAATCTCCTATAGTACCCTGCTAATCCCATAAAGGATTTGATATCTTAAACATCCTTTGGGGTAGATCATTCAATGATATACCTGATTTTGTCAGGGTTTACCGCTACTCCTTCTTTAGATAGAACATGGCCTAAGTAATGTATTTTCTTCTGGAAGAATTCACATTTGCTAAATTTGGCATAGAGATGATGTTCTCTTAGCACTTGCAGCACAAGCCTAAGATGCTCTTCATGCTCTTCTCTATTCTTGGAGTAATTAATATATTGTCGATAAAAACCAACACAAATTTGTCTAGGAATTTGCTGAGTACATTGTTCATCAAGCACATGAAAGTGGCAGGGGAATTGGTTAACCCAAATGGCACTACCACAAACTTGTGGTGACCATACCTTGTCCAGAAGGAAATTTTATGGATGTCTTCACTCTTAATTCAGACTTGATGGTATCCCGACCTCAAGTCAATCTTTGAGAAAATAGACGCACCTCCTAATTGGTCGAATAGGTCATCGATCCTAGGCAAGAGGTACTTGTTCTTTATGGTTACCTTTTTGAGTTGTCTATAATATATACACAATCTAAGGGTACCGTCCTTCTTTTTCACAAATAGGACTAGTGCTCCCCATGGAGAAACGATGGGCCGGATATAGCCCTTGTCCATCATTTCTCTTACTTGCAATTTGAGTTCAACTAACTCGGGTGTGCTCATCTGGTAGGGTGTCCTAGTCACCGGCACCGCTCTCGGTGCAAGTTCTATCGAGATGTCTATGTCTCTTCTTGGAGGTAGACCCGATACCTCTTCCGGAAACACATCTCTGTATTCTCTCAGGGTAGGGTGGTCTTCGAGGTGTGGTTTTTCATCTTCAATAGTTTTCAACACCAGTATTGCATATAGGGGACATCCTTTTCAGTAATACTTTCTCATTTGTAGAGTTGATATCTGTCTCACCGAGACAAGTTTTTGGATCCCTTGAAGGGTTATCCTTTTTCCTTCTTTACTTACACATTCTAAGGTTTTATGGTAACAGTCCAATCTGGCTTTATGGGTGGTTAGAAAATCCATGCCAATCAATAGATCATACGATCCCAGGGGTAATATGTTAAGGGTTTATTGGGTGGGGAATTCACCCAACATTAATTGGCAGGTTGGTATGACCTCTGCTACCCTTCTTTTGGTGCTAGTGGCTAACTGTACCAACCATGGCTTGGTAGGTTTTTGTGGCTGTAGTTTACACTTATCAATAGCCTTAGGGGCTATATAACTCAAATTTGAACCAAGGTCAATCAAAATAGACACTAGATGGTTGGAAATCATACCTTCTATTTCCACCATCGAAGCTTGGTGGTCATCTTGGTTATTATCCAAGGCTGCATAAATTTGTGGCACACTCCTGGCCACATCATTGATGGTGGTAGCTTCCTGGATGTTGTAAATTCTTTGACTATTTTGTTTTCAGTGTGGAAAATCTCTCAGTAGATTTTATTCTCTGCAACCCCAACATTTCAAGGGTTCTCTCTTTGGGTTATCATTATTCACTGGTACAGATACAGAAGTTTTATTTCCTCTCAAGGAGGGAAAATTATGCTAGTTTACACTCTGGGCTAGGAAACTCATCCTTGAGTTCTTCTTATAGTTCTTAAATCTTGGGGATTTAATCCCCTTTCTTTGGAATCCTGAACTACTCTTCGGTTTCCAACCTTCGCAAGGTTCTGTTCGATGCCCAAGCTGTTCATAACAATATCTTTCCTTTCGGATAGTATCTTCTAGGGTCTTTGGTTTGTTAAATTCAATCATGTTTTGATAGTCCTTTGGTAGTCCACTGATGAATCATTGCACCTTTGCCTTTTCTACTTTTATATAATGTACATACCTCAGCAACTCGAGTAATCTGCTGACATATTCCTCTATGGTGAGTTTCCCTAGCTTGAGTTCATAAAAATCTTTAGTCTTCTCGTCAAAATATTTTTTCGATAAATACTTCTTCTGGAAGTGTTTCTCAAATTGCTCCCAAGACGGGTCCTCTTCGTGAACCCCTTTCACATTCTTAAGGTCTTCCCACCAAATGGAAGCCTTTAAATTCAAGTTGAAGGTGGATACTCGGGCCTTCAAGTTTTCTGAGAAGTCATGGACTCTGAAATACTTCTTTAGTTCGAGAAGCCAGGCCTCTGCTTCTTCTCCTTTCTTTATTTCACCGTCGAAGGAAGGTGGTTTGGCCTTCTTGAACTCTTTGAGGTTATGACTCTTGGAAATTTTTTGCTTCTTTCAGTGTGGCCACTGACATGACTACGTTTCTATGTCTCAGGTTCATGATGCATTTTTCTTTGTAATTTGGATAAGCTCTACAATAAAACTACATTAATTTCCGTTTGTTTCTCTTGTTCTTTCATCATCCTTTCATTGTCAGCCTTGCATCTTTGTAATTCGACCATGAAAATCCTAACAATCTCAGCCAGATTTGGAGGGGTCCCTACTTCCCTCCTTTCGTCAGATTCTTCATCTCTATTGTGGGAGCCTTCCCCCACTTCATGGTGATTTACCATTCTATACATCGATAATTTCCCGCAGTTGATCTTCCACTTGTGTGCAAAAGGTAAAAAAAAAGATGGTTGTTAGTCAATGTTCATATTCATTTATAACCAGTACATATTTCATATTTTTCTCATGCACACACACAATAGGAGTTTTCATTCTTAACTTCGTCTTTTGATTAGGAAGGTTAAGACAGGGGGTTACTCCTTTTAAGAGTGTTTCGAACAAAGCTTCTACGCAACTCGTTCATGAGAACAAGCAGGCCAAGTGTTATAACCATGCTCTGATACAAATTTGTATCACACCACTATGGAATTCGAATTTTTTCAGCCTTTTTCTTCTTATCTCCAAGGAACAGACTTCCCCAAATCCATATAGGGCCTAATACAAACCCTACTATCCCTTAACCGCACTCATATGATCGGCGGCTATGACCACAGGCCTTATTGGGGAGGTGCCCATCGACTTTCGTGATTTAGGAAATCGCGATACATGTATTTCCTTTTTCCTCTTGTCTCTCGAAGTGCTGAAATCCGAAGGGAACCAATAGTTTGTCATAACTAGAAATGCCTCAGATTAAAACATGTCCTTCAACCTTTCGAGGTTTTACTCCATCGGGATTTCAGGATATGCGACGACATGAGGTCTCGCACCAAGGTTTCTTGGGAGTCGAGACTCCGAAAAACCAAACTCTAACGTGGTTCACTATTTTGGGGTTTCCTCCATCGAGATTTAGGGATGTGCGACAATAGGAGGTCTCGCACCTGGGTTTTCTCGGGAGATAGAATTTCAAAAAACCAAACTCTAACATGCTTCACTATTTTGGGGTTTCCTCCATCGGGATTTCGAGATGTGCGACAATAGGAGGTCTCGCACCTGGGTTTCCCGGAAGCCGAAACTCCAAAAAACCAAACTCTAACATGCTTCACTATTTCGAGAATCCGTCCATTGGGATTTCATGAGTCGGGGGTTTCAAGATTGGCAAACATGTGGGGCCCGTACTTAGCTACCCTGGGTGCCGAAATACTGAAATATGATAACTTTTCCACACTCCATCTTTCGGGATATCGCAATTCGAGATTTCGAGACTTGCAAGTATAATGGATTTTGCCCTTGGATATTTTGGATGCCGAAACATCGACATATCGAGACTCAAATCCTTGTTAGACCATTTTGGGATTTCTCTAATTGGGATTTCAGGACTGGCGTGTACAAGAGACTTGCCTCTAGGCATCTTGGGTGTCAAAATACTGAATCATTTTAACTTGTCCATGCCTCATTATTTCGTGGTTTTGTATGTCGGGATTTCGCGAGTTGTGAGGACAAGGGTCCTTTCCCTCTAGTCCCCCCGGGTGCTGAAATGACAAAACGCTTACCAATCGCCATGTGTACTCTACAGCTAGATGACCCAAGTACTACCATGGGTCTTGGGATCAACGGTCCTAATTTCTTCGTTACTTTCGAAGGTTAAGAAAGGGGTCGAGGCATTATCGCCTGTGTTCCTTCATTTAGTTTTATGGTTGTAACCGGCCTTAGATCCTTTGAAAGGATATCATTCATGCATTTAGCAAGAGGAAGGGTATCGAACTTCCAAAACATCACAACGAATCATGCTATGTTCATTTCGGGGTTTTTCTAATCGGGATCTCAGGACTGGTGAGTACCAGGGAACTTACCCTTATGTGTCCCGGGTACCGAAACACTGAAATGCCGAGCTCTAAGAAACCCACTCTCTCACGTGCATGGTTTTCAAACTTAGGTCTTAAAGTCCTTCATTGGGCTCCTGGGAAGATTTCCGCTGGGTTTGATGACTAGACTAATAGGTTTTCTCAAATCCTTGAGCTATCAACATCTATGATAGATAATATGCAAGTTCAGGATTTTAACATGGTGGTAGTCCTTTCGGGGAACTTACCCCGTCTCTAGAATGTAAGGGAATGATCCCAAAAGGGTATCCCTGTGGGGAATCTATCCAGGGAAGCATGAGAGGTAATTAAGGGGAACAAATCTCCCAAGAGAAGACTTGGAAACTAACTTTGTTCAAATACACACACACACACACACACACACACACACACACACACACACACACACACACATATATAGTGAATGTAGTCATTCTAACATAAGCATGCAACCACCATTTCCGTTCAAAAAACCATGCAGAAAATTCTACACAGAAACCATTCATAAGTGTTCAAAACATGAGCATATATTCCAAGATATTCAATGCAAGACACAAGATATAAAACACTTATCGAAAAAACACCGGGTGATGCAACTACTGAGAGGGGTGCTCGTTTCCACCCAACTGTAGCCTCAGTGACTCCAAATGGATTTACCACTAGACACCCCTGAGCTAGACCACGATGCTTGAGACTCTATGTCTCTATTATTCAGTGATCGAGAATGAAGGTTACTCTCCTTCTTCTCTGCTATCACTCACTCTGTATTTTGTTCCAGAGTTCTTTCGATCTTTTCCTGCGATCTCTCCCTCGCGTCCTGCTTCCTCACCTTTTACCTGCCTTTTCTTTTTGGTGAGGTTGCATGTGGCATGAATTTCCCTGCGGTGGTCAGGTTTGAGGCCTCCACGGATGGGTGGTTCACCCCCATCCCTCATTAACCCATGAGGAGCCTCTTCACCTACCATCCTAGTGAGTAATTCATTTAGGGCCAGCGAACCGCTCTTGGTTCTCCAGGGCAATGAAGACCAAATACGGTATTGGTTTCAGTGGAAGTTAATGCCACCATTCCAGGTTCTTTCCACCACCTTTCTTCAGCCATCGTGGTCTCTTTTCTAGCACACCCCCCTCTCAGAAGTCCTGCAATAAATATATATATATAT
>ML781968.1:684934-705592 GCA_009831015.1 Picea engelmannii | reverse complement strand
ATTATTTACCTTTTAAAATCTCTTAAACCACTTTGACTACTTTGACCTTTTGGGGCTTCTAGATGACATATGAGGGTCCTCCAACTTCGTAAGGCCATAACTCTCAAACCGTGAGGAGTTACGTGACGTTCCACATACCACCAGAAATGGAATGACATGTAATATCCATATATAATAGTATTATCTGAAAATATATCATCACTCATACCATTATCCATCAAACAAACTTGGGTCCATTACCCAAACCTAGGGTCTCTAACTTCTCATGGCCATAACTCTCTAACCGTGAGGAGTTATGTGACTTTCCACATACCACCGAAAATGGAATGAAAATAAATATCCATATAAGATAATTTACCTGACAAATTCATTGTCCTTCATCTCATTATTCCAAAATTAAGCATGGGTTCTCTTGCTCCGCAAAGCGTCTTCCCGTGAGGACTTTCACCATAAGGGGACCACTTTGGAGTTCATCCATCTTTACTTATTATCAACCATGAAAAGACAATAATGATTCATATTTACATCAAACAATATTGGATCCATTACCCAAAACGTTTTGTTGTGGGGCTTTCTTCAAGGGTTGACATCAATGGCAACCAACCTTAATCAACAAGATGCAGCTTGCCTAATTTTTAAGGAGATTGAAGGACGGGGAGAATAACTAGAACAAGTAGTCACTACAGTCGAACAACACTTGGATGGACCCATGACCGAGTTATTTATTCAGGAGTTTTTCGAGCAGGAGGCACTGGTGAAGCAGTGGGTCGAAGTAGCTCAAGCCAAGCTTGAGGTGTTTGAAGTGGAGTTACCCAGAGAAGAGTGACTCAGGACGAGTCATAGGTGAGTGTTGGGGGCTTGTTGGCCCTTGACCAAGTTTTGGATATCCTTGGTCACGTTTGACCAATTTTTGGACTTCGACAGGATGGTCTAAGGTGGAGCACAATTCAAAGTGGAGATCACGGGATCTCAGCCCCTTCTTATGGAACTTTTGGGTTTAGGGTTTATGTAACATGTATGGGAGGTCGGCCCATGGGTTTACCCATGTTTAGGCCCATTTTGTAATGTATAAATAGAAGGCTAGGTGATGTAAGTAAAGGGGGGAATGAATTCCAATGTGAGCTAAGTGCTAATGGTTATGATGCTTTGTGCATTCTTTTTTGAGATCTTTTAGAGCTAAGTGCAAGTGATTGTAATAATTTGGTGTGCGGATTGTGTAAGATGGCTTTGTGTTGTGACCTAAATCGGGGAAGGAGGATCTGGCAAGGTGTGTGCAGATCTCTTGTCCTATGCAGAGTGGCATTTTTCGGCTCTGTGCATGTAGGAAGATTGATTGAAGATAATAAAGAAGAGAAGAGTTGGTGGATGTATCCCCACACTAGGGTGAACCATGTATATCCTGTGTTATGGTTGCTTTGTGCATTACAGTTGTTGTATTGTTCATATGATTTAAGCTTAGTACAATAATGAATGTTTAGATGAATATGGTATGATAGCTTAGTGCCTAGTGATGTGAATGAATTCTAGATCTAATCGCTTTCCATGTGATAAGTTCTTAGATGTGTTAGATCTGGTTAAATACTGTGTTGTTCTATAATTAGGGTTTTAATCTGCGAAGTGAATAAGGGTTAAATATTGATGAATGTTAACTGCTAAGTGCTTTGTTAGAGTGGTGTAATCACATATCTGTGTCCCAGCTAGGTTGCAGACACTTGAGTCTTGCAACCACCCCTACCTCTATCTCAGGTGAAAATTCATCTGCTTCGCAGGTGTTACCGAAAGGGCCATTAGTTAGGGTTTTTTTGGTGCGTTTTTGAAGCGTTGAACCCTAGGTCTTCCCTGTGTGTGCCAACAAACACCCCGGCTTTTGAACCCCCATTTTATATAATGTATTGTTACAATGCTGAGAGGCCAGAGTGCCCAAACAATTATTAAAAGGCCAGTGTGCCCAATAAATGTATTTTTTTTATCATTATTAATAATAAATACATCACTGGCTACTAGAGAGACAAAGACTAGAGTTATAGGGGGCTATGATTCCACAAGAGAGGGGGCTTGAGGGGATAAATGTTTATTTCCTATTTTGTTTTAATCACCCTTTTTTCTAAGGGAGTGGATCAGTTACGTGAGCTTCTTGGGGGAGGAAAAGAGGTTCTTGATTCCCCATGAATTTACTTAAAACCTCCCTTGGTCTATTGGGGGGTTGGTTTATTACTCGTTCTCTCTTTGGATCGTTTTCTTCTTTATTAGCTTATTTTCTCATCCACTTTCTCACTAGTTCATGCGTTCATTCACTTTCTCACTCATTCACTCATCACGTCCTTACCTATCAATTATTCATCCGTCCTCATCCGCGTCTTGGTTTGGGAAAGGGAAATGAACTATCGAACAATATCCATGGTATTGTTGTCTGTAGTGGTCACTGGTGTAATACAACTATGAATTGAGGTCTACATGTCTAAGATGTGTTGGCCTGTGTCTAGCTTTGTTCATAGCTGTGAGTCCTAAGAGTTCTAGCATTGAGATTCTGGACTAGTTGTGTTGGAGCCCTAGAAGGAGAAGGTGTAACATACCCACTACCTAAATCAAAATTTTCTGGTCCTCTGTCGGACTCGAACCCCTAAAAAACCATGGACGCCCAGTGTAAGCTGGATCTCCCTCTCTCCCTCTCCGTTCCCATGTGATCATGGGTTATGTTCAAGGTTCAATTTGAATGCAACGTCTTTTGTATTTCGTGCTTCGACGCCACAGTAATGTCCAAACATTACTGCAACCGCCGAACTCTGGCAGGGCTAGCGAGCGACCAATGGGGATGAATCCCTACGGAGTCAGCGAATGGACAATAGGAACAAACCTCAACAGGGGTAGAGAGAAGCCAATGATAACCGCCCCGTTGTGAGGTTAGGTGGCATACAGGTGGCAAGAGGAAAACGTGACACGGTTGTCATCATGACAGGGAAGGGCCCCACTTCACATGCCACACTATTCCAGACCCCCCCCCGTTTAAAGGTAGAATGTCAAGGGGGCTCTGGAATGCATCCTCAGCTGTAGATCTGGGTGGGTGGACTCTGGTCGTCCAGATCTACTCGCTGCTTATCCTAAAGCATAATCCACATCCTGGCTTAAGTTAACGTCTTGTTTCCAAATCTAACAGTCATTACAGACCCTGAGATCCCCCGACAAAATTCTCTTCCATTCATTGGGGTTTACCGTCACGAAAATATGGACTCTCGATCACGAAGCTCCCAAATATTTGATGAGCTCTCTTTCGACCTTATCCCCTCCTGGATATGCCTTCTGGTCCATATGACCACTCTCATAAGACCACAGCCTTATATCCTCCAATCGGGGTTTCGAACATTCAGGTGCCAAAATGCATTTGTCTCCAGGATCCGTGATTCCCCGAATCTCGATGCGCCTTTCACGCGTCAGCCCTCCTAGCTAAGCCCTCGTCCATGCGACCACCTCTCGTATGATCGTAGCCATATACTTATGTCAGGATTCCTCCTATCATGGTTTTGACACTCGTGATGTCCCAACAACTTGGTTCACTGATCCCCGATTCCCGACACGCTCCTCTGCTGCTTTAGCCCCCCCGGGCTAAGTCTTTAGTCCACGTGACCAATGTTCCCATGGCCACAACCTTACCTCTCGTCGGGGTTTTGGAATTCAGAGTTTCAAAAAGTATGGACTTCTCGTCCCCATGATAACCTATTCTCTGAATCCCGACTGGATGATAGCTGCCCCCCACACAACGGAGCTTTCCTCCTTCCCAATCTGCTGACAGTTGGCTCCCACTTATCGGATTTTCATGGTTCATGATTCCAAAATGCATAAACATTTTGTCACCAGGATCCCCGATATCCCGATGACCCAAACACTAATCAACAACTTCCTGTCAGGCCTTTCCCCGATGGCGTCGATTGCTGCCACGCGTCCTCCTCAATATGGACGGTTTCGATCTCTCTGGGATTTCGAGACTTGTGATGTCCCGATTCCTTCGACCTCAGGAACCCCTATTTCACGAACGATGATATCCCGATGAAGGTCGGGACTTTCACCTGGTGTGAGAAGGGTTAAACCCCATGCACCTCCTATCTGATCTAACGACTGACGGGTAAATAGACCAAGATCCAATAGTCTAGATCCATTCTTCCTGCGCACACTCTAGAGACTAAACTCCGAGCATATTAACCCGATCCAACGGATGACGGGATTTCTGAATGAGATCCAATGGCTCAGAGTGTCCCACCTTGTGCACTCTTCCACAACTTTATGGACATGGAAAAATCAGTGGCTCAAATGTTCTCCTGGGCCTTGGGATCTACGATCCCGATTTCCTCGCTGTTCACGAAGATAGAGGGAAAGAGGGGAAAGGTATGTAACGCTCTTGTTACTTTCGTGAATCTAACGGTCGTGAATGGATATGGGTCATCCGACGAGATCTCGTTCATCGATTTTTTACTTATCCCTACACTGCTACCTCGAAACCTTAAGGGGGTCAGTCCTCCTCGTACAGGGTTATTAAGACTTTCCCATTCAAGTCCTTTTTCCAGGTTCTTGGAAAACCTTTCCAAGAAGGGAATCTCTGTGAAGAGTCCTATTTCGGGGACTTCCTGGAAATGGACAAAGGGAAACAAACTCCCGAGGATGGACTGGAAGTCTGACTTGGTTCAACTCATGCATAACTAAATTCATTTATCAACATAAGCCACATGGGGTCTTTCTATTATAAGCATATATCTATTACTTCTTATCAAAACACTGCACATACATTCTTATACTATAATCATTCATAATTTCACAGTTCTACGAGCATATATATATATCAGTATATGAATTTCAAGACGCAATATATAAAACACTTATCAGAAGTAACACCAGAAGTATGAGAAACTACTGAGAGGGGTGCTTGTTTCCACCCAACTATAGGCTCAGTGACTCCCGACAGATTTACCACTAGCCACCCTAGAGATGAGACCACGATGCTCTGAGACTGTGTCTCTCTGTCTGCCAGTGACTAGGAGCGAAGGTTGCAATCCTTCCTCTCTGCTATCACTCACTCTGCGTAATGTCAGAGTTCCCCTCGCGTCTACCCCCTTCCAATCACTTCTGCCATACTTGTGTGTGGCACGATTACCCTCATGTCGATCAGGCTTGATGGCTCTACAGATGGGCGGTTCAACATCCCATCCCTCATCAAGTCGTTCGCCTACTAGCCTGCGAGACATTAAATTTGGGGCCAGCGAGATACTTTTGGTTCTCCGGGCTAGTGGAGTCCAAATACGATATTAATTCTCTATGGAAGTTAATGCCACCTTTTTAGGTGCCTTCCATCGCCATCATGGTCTCTTTTCTGCACATCCCCTCTCAGCAGTCCTGCAATAAATTAAAAATGTTATTCATATTCATTGACCTTTTCCTCAAGGTCGATTTACATCACATATTCATATTTATGAGTTTTCCATAGTTCTTGGCTAGTCCAGTTATATTTACAAGCTGGGGGAAACAGGGTGTTACAATTCCCTCCCCCTAAAAAGGAACATCGTCCTCGATGTTCTTAGCTACTAACATGATTTGCATGTACAGAAGTAAACAAAATCGGATATGCCTGTCTCATGGCATCCTCCATTTCCCATGTAGCCTCATATGGACCAAATGTTTCCACTGCACCTTGACCTGTGCAATGGTTCTATTCCGGAGTAGGGTTTCCTTTCTGTCCAATATGCATTGGGGTTTTGGTAGAAATTCTACCTTCGGTTCCACCTGGATCACAGACCAGTCAATTATATGATTAGCATCATGTACATATTTCTTCAATAATGAAACATGGAAAAAATTATGTTCTTTTACAGTGGGAGGAAGTGATAGCCGATAGGCTACAGGTCCAAATCTATCTAGAACCTCAAAGGGTTCACAATACCAGGGTGCCAATTTGGAACAAGCTCCCATTTTGAGGGAACTCCTTCTGGGATTAATTCTGAGATATACATGGTCTCCCATTTTGAACTCTCTTGGAGTTCTCTTTTGATCAGCATAAATTTTATGTCGGTTCTGAGCGACCTTCAGATTTTGTTTTATCTGAGTCACTTGTTGTTCCATTTCTTTCAACATATCAGGTCCAATAGAAATCTTGTTTACAGGGTTACTCCAGTTGACTGGAGTATTACACTGTCTACCATAGAGGACCTCGAAGGGACTCATCTTTAAGGATTCTTGGTAGCCGTTGTTGTAGGCAAATTCTACCAATGGCAGGTAGTCTTCCCATTTCCTGGGTTGATGCATTACATGCATCCTTAACATATCCTTTAATATTTGATTCATTATTTTTGTCTGTCCATCGGTTTGAGGGTGATAGGCGGTGCTAAACAACAATTTAGTCTCTAATCCCGCCATCAGTGATTTCTAGAAATTGGAAGTAAATTTGGTGTCTCTGTCAGATATTATCTCTCTCGGCATGCCGTGCAGTCGGAACACCTCTTTCATGAATACCTGTGCAATATCTATCGCCTTGCAGGTCGATTTGATGGGGATGAAATGAGCAGACTTTCTCAGTTTATCCACCACTACCATAATGGCATCATTATGTTTGGTTGAAGTTGGTAATCCAGTGATAAAATCCATGGAGATGGTTTCCCATTTCCATTCTGGGATGGGTAAAGGGTGTAGTAGTCCGGCTAGGCATTGATGTTCCGCATTAACCTGTTGGCATTCTATGCATTGGGCCAAATATTTGGCTATGTCCCTCTTCAATCTCGACCAATAAAATTGTTTCCGGGTGACAGTAATCATTTTCTGGTATACTGGGTGACCAGTGTAGGGTCTTTTATGTAGTTCATCCATGATGAACCTCTTCAAGTTGTCACAATTGGGAATGTATAGTCTATCCCTGTAAGTGAGCAGGCCTCCTTCAGTCATCTGATATCCTTCATATTTTTCTCCAACAGGTTCTTGCTGTAGGTACAGGGTCACATTTCGGACGAAGGGATCTGTTTCTTGTGCCTCTTTGAATCTGTTCTTGACATCTGTCTCGTAGGTACTCACCGCTGCCAGGTGAATTGTTCTCATGCTTCTGCTAAGGGCATCGTCCACCCTATTCTGTTTCCCTTTAATGTGTTTGATTTCAAAATCAAATTCGCTAAGGAGGGTCATCCATCTATCTTGTCTAGCATTGAGCTTGGGTTGATCAAACAAATACCGCAATCCACAGTGATCCGTCATAAGTACAAACTTCATTCCCAGGAGGTAATGCCTCCACATTTTTAAGGCATGCACTATGGCAACTAGTTCCAGATCATGAGTCACATAATTGACCTCGTGTTCATTCAATTTTTGGGATTCATAACAGATCACCTTTCCTTCCTACATAAGGACTCCTCCGAGCCCTTCCTTACAGGCATCCGTGCACACAAGGAAGTCAGCTTTTGGGTCAACGATTTTCAACACAGGTGCATGGGTTAGTAGATGTTTCAAGGCTTGAAATCTTTCTTCACATTGTTGTGTCCACATAAATTTTGTTCCCTTCTTTTGGAGGGCAGTGATTGGACAACCAATCTTGTAGAAATCTTTTGTAAATCTTCTATAGTATCCTGCCAATCCCATAAAGGATCTGATGTCTGAGACATCCTTTGGGGTAGGCCATTCCATGATAGACCTGATCTTGTCAGGATCTACTGCTACCCCTTCCTTGGACAGAACATTTCCCAAGTAATGTATTTTCTTCTAAAAGAAGTCACATTTTCTGAATTTAGCATAGAGTTGATTCTCTCTTAGCACTTGCAACACAAGTCTAAGATGCTCTTCATGTTCCTCTCTATTCTTAGAGTAGATTAATATGTCATCAATGAAAACTAGTACAAATTTATCTAAAAATTTACTGATTACATTGTTCATTAAGCACATGAAAGTGGCAGGGGCATTGGTTAACCCAAATGGCACTACCACAAACTCATAGTGACCATACCGTGTCCGGAAAGAGGTATTATGGATGTCTTCACCCTTGATTCGGACTTGATGGTATCCTGACCTCAAGTCAATCTTTGAGAAAATAATCGCTCCTCCTAACTGATCGAATAGATCATTTATCCTGGGCAAGGGGTACTTGTTCTTGATGGTTACTTTATTGAGTTGTCTATAATCGATACACAGTCTAAGGGTGCCATCCTTCTTTTTCACAAACATGACTGGAGCTCCCCATGGGGACATGCTGGGTCAAATATAACCCTTATCCATCATTTCTTTCAATTGCAAATTGAGTTCAACTAACTCAGCTGTGCTCATCCGGTAGGGTGTCCTAGACACTGGTACCGCTCCTGGTGCAAGCTCTATCCAGAAGTCAATGTATCTTCTCAGAGGTAGACCCGGTACCTCTTCCGGGAACACATCTTTGTATTCTCTCAGGACAAGGTGATCATCAGGGCTTGGTTTAGCGCCTTCGATTGTTTTAAATACCTATATTGCATATAGGGGACATCCCTTTCGGCAATACTTTCTCATTTGCAAGGCTGATATTTGTCTCACCGAGACCGGTTTTTGGATCCCTTGGAGGGTTATCCTTTGTCCCTCTTTTCTCACACATTCTAAGGTTTTATAGTAACAGTCCAATTTGGCTTTATGGGTGGCCAGCCAGTCCATACTTATCAACATATCGTACGATCCCAGGGCTAATACATTAAGAGTTGCTTGGGTGGGGAATTCACCCATCATAAATTGACAAGCTGGTATGACCTCTATTACCTTTCTTTTTGTGCCATTGGCTAACTGTACCAACCATGGTTTAGTTTTCTTCTGTGGCTATATTTTACACTTATCAATAGCTCTAGGAGATATATAACTCAAATTTGAACCAGGGTTAATCAAAACAGACACCAGATGGTTGAAAATCATACCTTCTATTTCCACCATTGAAGCTTGGTGGTCAGCTTGGTTATTATCCAAGGCTGCATAAATCTGCGGCACACTCCTTGCCACATCATTGACTGTGGTAGCTTCCTGCATGTTATAAATTTTTTGACTGGTTTGTTGTTGGCATGGACAGTCTCTCCGGAGATGCTCTCCTCCGCAATCCCAACATTTTAGAGGTTCGTTCTTTGGGTTGTTAGTCTTCACTGGTATAGGTCCAGAAGTTTTATTTCCATCCCCCGAGGGAAAGTTCTGTTGGAGTACACTCCTGGTTGGGAAGTTCATTCTGGGGTTTGTTTTGTAGTTTTTAAATCTTGAGGATTTGCTCCCCTTTTTCTAAAATCTCAAACCATTCTTATGTTTCTAGTCTCCACGAGACTCTGCCCGATGTCCATATTGTTCATGACAATATGTTGCCTTTCATATAGTTTCTTCTAAGGTCTTCGGTTCGTCAAATTCAATTCGGTTCCGGTACTCCTTGGGTAACCCACTGATGAAGCGTTGCACCTTCACCTTCTCTACTTTGATGTAGGGTACATATCTCAGTAAGTCAAGGAATTTGTTGACATACTCCTCCATAGTAAGGTTTCCCAGTTTGAGTTCATAAAACTCTTTAGCCTTCTCGTCAAAATACCTTTTCGACAAATACTTCTTCCGGAAGTACTTCTCAAACCGCTTCCAAGACAGGTCCTCCTCGCGGACCCCTTTCATATTCTTAAGGTCTTCCCACCAGATGGAAGCCTTTTCGTTCAGATTGAAAGTGGCCACTCGGGCCTTAAAGTTCTCTAAAAATCCATGGACTCTGAAATATTTCTTCAGTCCAAGTAGCCAGGCCTCGGATTCCTCTCCCTTCTTTATCTCACCATCGAAGGAGGGAGGTTTGGCCTTCCATAATTCCTCAAATTTATGAGTCTTGGAAGTCTTTTTCTTCTTCCATTTTCTGCGAGAATAGGAACTGGTCTTGCTACTGGAAGAGCCTTCTGAATCACCAGCTTCCTTCTCAGTGGAGTCGTCTGACACTGGTCCTTTACCTCTGGGGTGGACCTTTTTGGATGTGCTTCTCTCAGTATGGCTACTGACACGACCATGATTCTGCATCTCAGGTTCATGATGCATTTGTCGATGTAGGTCGGATAAGCTCTGCAAGGGAACTACATTAATTTTGGTTTTATTTTCTTGTTCTTTCATCATGCTTTCATTATCGGCCTTGCAGCTTTGCAATTCGACCATGAGACTCCTCACAGTCTCAGCTAGGTCTGGAGGGGTTCCTATTGCTCTTGTTTTGTTAGAATCCTCATCTCTGTTGTGGGAGCCTTCTCCCACGTCTTGGTGAGTCATCATACTCTGCGTCTGTATATTCCCGCAGTTGATCATCCGCTTTAGTGAAAAGACAAACACTGGTTATAGTCAGGAGTTAGATACATTTTTATAATTTGTGCATAAATTCATAACTCTTTCACATGCATACACAGTCGGGTTCTCATTTTCCAAGTTTTTAATCCTAGACAAGAGAGTTAAGTCAGGAGGGTTACTCCTCATAGGAGTGCTTCGAACAGAGGTTATGCGCAACTTGTGCATGAGCCCAATCAGGTCGAGTGTTGTAACCATGCTCTGATACCACTTTGTAACATACCCACTACCTAAATCAAAATTTTCCGGTCCTCTGTCGGACTCGAACCCCTAAAACACCATGGAGGCCCAGCGTAAGCTGGCTCTCCCTCTGTCCTTCTCCATTCCCATGTGATAGTGGGTTATGTTCATGGTTCAATTTGAATGCAGCTTCTTTTGTATTTCGCACTTCAACGCCATAGTAATGTCCAAACATTACTGCAACTGTCGAACCCCGGTAGGGCTAGCGAGTGACCAATGGGGATGAATCCCTATGGGGTCAGCGAATGGCCAATAGGAACAAACCTCAATAGGGGTAGAGAGCAGCCAATGAGAAATGCCCTGTTACGAGGTTAGGTGGCATACAGGTGGCAAGAGGAAAATGCGACACAGTGGTCATCATGACAGGGAAGGGCCCCACTTCACATGCCACACTATTCTGGACCCCCTGCCCATTTAAAGGTAGAATGTCAAGGGGGCTCTAGAATGCATCCTCAGTCGCAGATCTGTGCGAGTGGACTCTGGCTGTCCAGATATACTCACTGCTTATCCTAAAGAATAATCCACATCTTAGCTTAAGTTAACATCTTGTTTCCACATCTAAAGATCATTACAGACCTTGAGATCCTCTGACAGAATTATCTTTCATTCATTGGGGTTTACCGTCACGAAAATCTGGCCTCTCGATCACAGAGCTCCCGAATCTTCGATGAGCTCTCTTCCGGCCTTATCCCCTTCTGGCTATGCCTTCTAGTCCATATGACCGCTCTCATAAGACCGAAGCCTTATATCCTCCTATCGGGGTTTTGGACTTTCAGGTGCCAAAATGCACTTGTCTCCAGGATCCGTGATTCCCCAAATCCTGACGCGCCTTTCACGCATCAACCCTCCCAGCTAAGCCCTGGTCCATGCGACCACCTCTCGTATGACCACAACCATATACTTCTATCAGGATTCCTCCTATCGATGTTTTGACACTCATGATGTCCCAACAACTTGGTTCACTGATCCCCGATTCTCGACACGCTCCTCTGTTGCCTTAGCCCCCCCGGGCTAAGTCTTTAGTCCACGTGACCAATGTTCCTGTGGCCAGAACCTTAACTCTCATCAGGGTTTCAGAATTCAGAGTTTCACAAAGTATGGACTTCTCGTCCCCGTGATTCTTGATTCTCCGAATCCTGACTGGCTGACATCTGTCCCCCACACAACGAAGCTTTCCTCCTTCCCAATCTGTTGATAGTTGGCTCCCACTTATTGGAGTTTTGCGGTTCGCGATTCCAAAATGCATAAACATTTTGTCACCAAGATCCCTGATATCCCGATGACCCAAACACTGATCAACAACTTCCTGTCAGGCCTTTCCCCGATGGCGCCGATTGCTGCCACGCGTCCTCCTCAAGATGGATGGTTCCGATCTCTCTCGGATTTCGAGACTTGTGATGTCCCGATTCCTTCGACCTCAGGAACCCCGATTTCAAGAACGTCGATATCCCAATGAAGGTCAGGACTTTCATGTGGTGTGATAAGGGTTAAACCCCGTGCACCTCCTATCCGATCAACCCCGTGCTAGCGAGCCACTTTTGGTTCTCCGGACCAGTGGAGTCCAAATACGGTATTAATTCTCGGTGGAAGTTAACGCCACCTTTTCAGGTGCCTTCCACCACCATCATGGTATCTTTTCTGCACATCCCCTCTCAACAGTCCTACAATAAATTAAAAATGTTATTCATATTCATTGACCTTTTCGTCAAGGTCCATTTACATCACATATTCATATTTATGAGTTTTCCATAGTTCTTGGCCAATCCAGTTATATTTACAAGCTGGGGGAAACAGGGTGTTACAGAAGGATTGCGTGACAGAGAAGGGTGGATGTCCATTCTCTTGGGTGGTGCAGGTTGGGTAGAAGAGAGTTGGGTACTAGGATTGCTATGAGTTCTAGGAAATCCCGTGAGAGCTTGAGTGCTGATTGGTTTGGGAAGCCAAGTAACACTTTAGAACCGTCCTTATGGATTCATAGCCCTAGCTTGGGGGTGAAACTGTTGTTGATATTTGGAGAAGTAGTGTCTACAGTTGGGTGGAATGTCCTTGGTCTGCAACCATTTAGTGTCATATTTTATAAAGATGATTGCTCTTTGTTATTGTATTATTTACCTATATATGAATGTATTCCGCTATGTATTTATTTATCATTTAATTAAATCTTTAGAATATGCATGCTTGCTATTTATTGTTGTGCATATCGTTAGATATTTTATTTTATACATCCTTATTAATTTAAAAAGGTATCAGTAAGATAAATAAGTCTGACGGTGGGCTTGAAGGTAGTGTATCCCGGCCTGTGGGTGGTCAAGGATGTTATAGATTGGTATCAGAGATTCTGGTTGAAACACCAAGATGGTATGTGTAGGGTCTATTGGTTAGAGTCTCATGGTTGAGATTGAATTCTAACCATGAAGTTGAAAATCTCAGGAGGAATGGCATTGCAAAATCTACGCAGGAGCTAGAATGTCAGAGATCCATTATAAGGGTTTGAAGGATCATGACCATCCCTTTCGAATTTGGGAGCAATTTCCACTATGGGATCAAGAGAGATCGTGGATAATTTGATCAGAGGGCAGGTGAACAAGGGTCATCCGATGAAGTCAAAGCCAGGGTTAAGTCACAACTATCAGATCTTATTGGAGAGAAATCGATGGTGGGGAGGCATTGCGGGGACCAGGAAGAAAATTAAAGCTATTGTAAGTTGTGAGCCTGCAATTTCTCAAGATCATTGTCTTTCTATATCAACATATCAATGGTGGATATTGATCCCAGTATGGATGAGCATCTTCACTTTGTGAAGATCGGAAAGGAAATTAAAGAGTGAGCGAGTTGAGTCTCGACAATCACTCGTGGCTATTGATATCCAAGGAAGGGACACGTTTCAGGTGATCTCATACTCCAAGAGGAAGAAATAAGAACTTGAGTAAGTAAATGACTCCTGAAGGCCCAAAGCCCATAGTTCATCTGGTCCATCCATCAACAAGGACATGCGATGTCATATCTCTCACTACGGAGACTTAGTACTATGGAAGGTTTTGCAAGGAGAAGCACTAGGGAAATAACTACTTGAAGTCCCTAAGTCTGGAGTTAATATGAACCATTTGATAAGGGAGACACGCGTCGATAGATTGGCCAGTTTGAGAATTCAAAATTCGGGAGAATTGGGGTGTGCTAGTATGGAAACTCACGAATCCCAAAGTTCCAAAGCTCGAAGATTCAAAATTGTGGGGCATGATGACATCACCTGGAGGTGATGTGGACCCCGGAAGGTCAAGAAGTTTAGAAATTCAGACTTCGGGAGACTTGAGGAGTGCAAGCAAAAAACCTTCTGAAGCCCCAAATTTCAAAGTGATGTGGCTCCTAGACATCACCTGGGATGACGTGGACACATGGGATGTGTGCCACATGTCAATGATTTTTGAACATGTGGAGGATTTAAATGTCAGTTAGAATGTGACATGTTTCACCCAGCTGATTGGGCCACATGTCCACTTCTAGTATTTCTCCACATGGCGACAGATCGTGCAGTCCGGAGACTGGGCACTCTAGAGGAAAAATATGTGACAAGTTTTGTTGGGTCGAGAACTCCCAAAGGCCCAAAGGCTGGATTACATATCAACCGTTGATCCTAGTAGACATGCGGCAGTAGATCTCACAATGGTTCGGACGATCGACACTCCAGAAGAAAGTGAAGGCGGAGAGTTTGAAACTCTCGAAACCTGAAGAGCCGAAGTGATTCACAGTCATTGATATGTGAGATAAAAGCATCGATAGATTGTCAACTTCAGATGAAAGAACTCCGGGAGAAAGTGAAGGAAAAGAGTTTGAAACTCCCGAAGTATGAAGAGCTAAAGCGATTCATAGTCTTCGATCTGCAGGAGGACACACATTGACAGACCGTGAACTTTGGGTGGAAGCATCCCAAGAGGAAGAAAGAAGGGAAAGTTGAGACTTCCAAGGGATGAAGTATCGAAGTGTAATAGAGTCTTTGATTTGAGTTGGAAATGTGGTGCCTTATCTATAACTTCAGGTACAGAATACTCTGGGCGAAAGTAGAGGTCGAAAGTGTCGAACTCCCGAAGAGTGGAGTCCCAGAGTGGATCTCGATCATTGATCATGAATTAGGATGAGGACCATTAATCTGGTCCCAGCTAAAGGTTGCTAAGTTTTGAAGAGCTAGGAGGGTAAGACATGGCTCATAGCCCAAGGTCACATGTGAGGAAGGAGCTAGTGCCTGTCAGTGTGAGATTGGAATAGGGTGCTAAGGAAGCAGGACCCGCAGATAGTTGTCGATCTATGAATGGAAAATCGATGGTGGGGGCCATTTTGGGGAGAGAAGGAAAAATTAGCAGATGTGTTATTTCACATCCTGCTATTTTCCAGTGCCGTTGATCTTGTCGGGACAAGGGATAAATGACTGTGATTTAAAGGAGATTTGGGTGAGAAATTTTCAGATTGAGGGGACAAATCTCTCTAATAAATAGAAAGAACGTTGTCATCTCACAATTATTGTGGACTGTTGATCTCAACCCTTGATCGATTTTTAGCCACATGATCTCCGATATAGTAACTTCTAACACAAAAAACACCAGGAAGAATTTGGCCCCGGTTTCGAGCTGTTGTCACATAGGGAAGTGGTTTGAAGGGACTGTCTGTGCATAATTAAATTCTGTATCAAATAAAGGATAACATGGAAGTGTGATACGATGCAGATTGATACATATATGTTCTTCATGAATTGAGAAGAAAAAGGACCTATAGCATTGTTTACAAATTTTGTTTATCATATGCATAATTCTAACAAAATGGTCACTTGCACATTTTGCAGAATTAAGAGATTAAACATATCAGCTCGGAATGAATATTTTAGTGATGGGATAAGGTGAGGAAGCCTCCAACCATGAAAGAGAGGCTGAAGCATAGAATACCAGAGTTGTTAATGTAGAGACAAAGTCCAATGGAAGCAAGGGAAGAGGAGAGAAAGAAACATTAATAGAAACTGTAAGAAGCCTGAAAATAGAAGTGCATATCTACAAAGAAGACAATGAGAGACTGATGAGAGAGAAAATTCAGATAAATGCTAGAGTGTTGAGAACTTAAATCAGTTGCAGAGGAAAATGAAGAAGGGATAAAACTTAAAACAAGAGGAAGAAGGCAGGTTTCATGAAATAAGAGAGGAACATGGAAGATCTGGTTATTCGAGAAGTGCCAACAGAACTCATAGACACCACTCACATCCTTACTCATAAATAATTTTTTGTGCATCGAAAGATTCCATAAGAAGTCCAGAGGTGTCTCCTGTTAGGCACCAGAGAAGGAGACAAGAAGTGGAAAATTTGCAAGGAGAGATGAGGAAGCTTAAGCCACCCTCCTTCGATGGTGAAAAAGAAAAGGAAGATGATGTTGAAGCATGGTTTCTTGGACTCATGAGGTATTTTCAATTGCATAACTATTCATCAAACTTGGAAGCCATGATTTCCACCTACCATTTACATGGGAAATATGCAATGTGGCGAGATCAATTGAAGCAAGTTGAACATATTAATTAGACTAGGATCACTTGGAAGAGGTTCAAGAAGTACTTCTAGAAGGAGTACATCTCAGAGAATTTCTATGACAAGAAAAAGAAGGATTTCTTTGAACTCGGGATGGGAAGCATGACTGTGGCATAATATGAGAAGAAGTTATTGGGGTTGTTAAAGTATGACAGGTTCATTGATGATGAGAAAGTAAAAATACAAAGATTTCTAAGTGGCCTACCAACCTTTTATAAAGAAAACATTAGGTATGATGAACCCAATACCTTGATTGAGGCCATCAGGAAGGATAAATACATGTATGATCAAGGACAGGGAAGAGAATCCCTATAGAAATCTTGGAAGGATAGGAGGAAGGGGAAGTCTGATCAGAGGAGGAAAGGATTCAAACCTCCCTTCAATCGGAATAAACCTAATAGAAATCATCAAGATCAGTATGCTAAGGGTGAATCCAAGAAAGAAGACTCCTTGGGAAAAAGGGGAAGACCAACAATCCAATGTTGGGGATGCAAGGAAGATTCCCTGTACAAGGATTTCCCACACAGAAAAGACAAAGTGAAGACTGTGCACAACATCCAAGAGGCTGCAATAGTCAAAGATATGGGAAGAATATATGCATCTTTAGATGATCGAAAAGCATAATACCAGTGCAATATGATCAAGGTGGAAGGTAAGATCATAAATAAACCTGTTTCTATTTTAATTGATTCAAGAGAAAGTCATTGTTACATTGATCCTAAAATAGTGGATAGATTACATTTGGAGAAAAGTATGCTTGGAAAATCAAGTTTGGTTCAGTTAGCCACTGGAACCAAAAGGAGAATTCATGATATGGTCAGAATTTGTTCCATAAGTCTTAATTGCATGAATACTAGTGTTGACATGAATATCATACCCTTGGGGTATTATGATATTATAATTGGAATGGATTGGTTGGAAACGCATCATGCTGTCCTAGATTTTCATAGAAAGAAATTTACATGTCTTGATAAATATAGAAAACAGAACATTATGAAAGAAGTTCCAAGACCCATCTCTATCAGGTAGATTTCATCCTTACAGCTGAAGAGATGTTTTAGAAAAGGATGTCAATTATATCCAGCTCATGTGGAAGAGCCATAAAATACAAAGGGTCCAAGCCTTGAAGATTTCTCAGTACTACATGAATTTGAAGATGTATTCCAAGAAATACCAGGGTTTCAACCAAGAAAAGAGATATATTTCTCAATTGGTTTAGTGCTTGGAGCTTCCCCAGTGTCAAAAATACTTTACAGAATGATCACACCAAAGTTAAATGAATTGCAAATGCAATTGGAGGAATTGTTGAAGAAATGGTACATACGTCCAAGTGTTTCACCTTGGAAAGCACCAGTACTTTTTTTCAAAAAGAAGGATGGAACCTTGAGGCAGTGTGTTGAATTTTGACAACTTAACAAGTATACTATAAAGAAAAAGTATCCTCTACCCATAATTGATGACCTCTGTGATCAGATAAGAGGAGCAAATACATTTTTGAAGATTGACCCGAGCTTAGGAAACCATCAGGTAAGGATCAAGGAAGAAGACAATCATAAGACAACCTTTAGAACCAGGTATGGGCATTATGAATTTGTAGTGTTTCCATTTGGATTGACCAATGCACGATTTGTCTTTATGTGCTTAATGAATGGCATATTCATAAATTATTTTGACAAGTTTTTCATAGTGTTCGTGGATGACATACTTAGCTATTCTAAGTCTAAAGAGGAGCATGAACATCACTTAAGAATGGTATTGCAAGTGTTGAGAGAACATGAGTTGTATGCCAAGATGAGTAAGTGTTAGTTTTATCAAAATCATATCCATTACTTGGGACACAAATTTTAAGAGCATGGCATAATAGTAGATCTAGAGAATATTGAAGCCATTAGAGGATGGACAACACCCATAAATGTGTTAGAAGTCAGATCTTTTATGGGATTAGTTGGT
The DNA here is from genome assembly GCA_009831015.1 of Picea engelmannii. Taxonomy (NCBI): domain Eukaryota; kingdom Viridiplantae; phylum Streptophyta; class Pinopsida; order Pinales; family Pinaceae; genus Picea; species Picea engelmannii. The sequence continues at coordinate 687,533 of ML781968.1, read as the reverse complement.
TACTACATAAGGTTCATAGTAGGGTTATCTAATATTTCTCATACCATCACTTCTTTTCAAAATAAGGGAACTAAATTTGAATGGACACCTAAGTGTGAAGATAATTTTAATCTGTTGAAGGAATTACTTACTAGTGCACCTGTGTTAAATATTTATGACCCAAATGAATGTTTTGTGGTATGTATAGATGCATGTAAGGAAGGAATTGAGGGGTCCTCATGAAAAATGGACATGTCATTGGTTATGCAAGGAAGATACTAAAATAGTGGATAAATTACAATTGGAGAAATGTAATCTTGGAAAATCAAGTTTGGTTCAGTTAGCAACTGGAACCAAAAGGAGAATCCATGATATGGTTAGAAGTTGTTCCATAAGTCTTAATGGAGTGAATACTAATGTTGATCTGAATATCATACCCTTGGGGTATTATGATATTCTAATTGGAATGGATTTCTTAGAAAAGCATCATGTTGTCCTAGATTTTCATAGCAAGAACTTACCTGTCTTGATGAATATGGAAAACATAACATTGTGAAAGGAGTTCCAAGACCCATCTCTATAAGGGAGATTTCATCCTTATAACAAAAGATATGTTTCAGAAAATGATGTCAATTGTATGCAACTCATGTGGAAGAGCCATAAAATACAAAGGGGCCAAGCCTTGAATATTTCTCGGTACTACAGGAATTTGAAGATGTATTCCAAGAAATACTAGGGTTTCCACCAAGAAGGGAGATAGATTTCTCAATTGATTTAGTGCCTAGAGCTTCCCTGGTGTCAAAAACACCTTATAGAATGAGCACACTAGAGTTAAAAGAATTACAAATGCAGTTGGAGGAATTGTTGAAGAAAGGGTACATATGTCCAAGTGTTTCACCTTGGGGAGCACAAGTACTTTTTTTCAAAATGAAGGATGGAACCTTGAGGCTGTGTATTGACTTTCGACAACTGAACAAGTATACTATAAATAACAAGTATCCTCTACCCAGAATTGATGACCTATTTGATCAACTAAGATGAGCAAAGATATTTTTGAATATTGACCCGAGGTCAGGATACCATCAGGTAAGGATCAAGGAAGAAGACATTCATAAGACATCCTTTAGAACTAGGTATGGGCATTATGAATTTGTAGTGGTGCCATTTGGACTGACTAATGCACCAACTATCTTTATGTGCTTAATGAATATCATATTCATAAATTATTTGGATAAGTTTTTCATAGTGTTCTTGGATGACATACTTATCTATTATAAGTCTGAAGAGGAGCATGGACATCACTTAAGACTGGTATTGTAAGTGCTGAGAGAACATTAGTTGTATGCCAAGATGAGTAAGTGTTATTTTTATCAAAAGTAGATCCATTAATTGAGACACATTATTTCAGATCAGGGCATAGTAGTAGATCCAGAGAAGATTGAATCCATTAGAGGATGGCCAACACCCAAAAATGTGTCAGAAGTTAGATCTTTTATTGGATTAGCTAGTTACTACAGAAGGTTCATAGTAGGGTTATCTAAGATTGTTCATCCCATCACTTCTTTACAAAACAAGGGAACTAAATTTGAATGGACACCTAAGTGTGAAGAGAATTTTAATCTGTTGAAGGAATTACTTACTAGTGCACCTGTGTTAAAGATTGTTGACCCAAACAAAATTTTTGTGGTATGTACAGATGCGTGTAAGGAAGGACTTGGGGGAGTACTCACGCAAAATGGACATGTCATTGGTTATGAGTTCAGAAAGATTAAGGAACATGAGAGGAAATATGCCACACATGACTTGGATTTTGTTTCCATTGTCCACTTCTTGAAGATATGGAGACATTACCTCATGGGGAAAACATTTGAATTAAAAATAGACCATATTGGCCCGAAGTATATTTTTGAACATCCAACCTTGAATGCCAGAAAAACAATATGGATGGAAATTTTAAGTGAATATGACCTCGATATCGTGCATATCAAAGGAAAAGAGAATAAAGTTGTCGATGCACTTAGTAGAAGAGTGCATCTCATGCATGCTACTGTTGTCAGTATGCATCAGTCCAGGGGTGATTTTAAGAACCCCCCCTAAATTTATATGTATAATAAATGGGCGAATCCCCATGATACATAGGAAAAATTGAAGGCTATTTTATCAATAATATAAAATGTATATATAATTTTTGGGCGAATCTTTTAGTCAATTATATAATCTTGTAAGATATTGGCGAATCTTTCACTGAATTATAAAATCTTGTAAAATATTGGYGAAWCTTTCACTAAATTATAAAAYCTTGTAAAGTMTTARGGGATCYTGCCTTAATGAGAATTTAGTTCTATTTTCTTTTTACATACATATCTATGTGATGCACCACCCACTCACCTCCATGAATCCTAATTTCAAAACTGGCATCCCCATACCCACAACCACCACTGTCCTCATACCCACAACCACAAACTTTGGTTGCTTAACAAAAACAAAATTCAACAACCCAACAAATGCAAAGAAATTCCAATGCCATTCTTGATTGATTAACCCAACATTTTCAACAAAATTCAAATTGAGCAGTGTAAGAAATGTTGACACCTTCTGAACCTTCACAATTGGGCCTTAA
>ML781968.1:657606-678765 GCA_009831015.1 Picea engelmannii | reverse complement strand
ATGGGAAGATGCGGTGTTGCAAAAAAATTCCCATTTTCATCAAATGCAACAACAAAGGGATAAAAATTAATTACCTCAAGATAGTCGACGAAGGTGATCTTGTTGCGTAATCAATTCTAGGCTGCAACAATAGAAGAAACACATCGTTTGACGTTCCTCAGGAGAAACCTAAAAAACTGCAAGCTCAATCGTGTTGACCCGCCCGGCACTCAAGAACCTTTGGAGATGAGAAAATTCATCAAAAAGATTCAAATTAAACCCAATGAACATATTGGTAGATCGTGTATGATTTATATTGGATGGGAGGGACAAATAGCTCCCATAAATCTCCTTCCTCTTTGGAAATCGGGTGAACAGAAGATTAAAGATGGTAAATGCCCATACTATGAAATTGGAGGCGAATTAAACTTTAAACCTTGATTTAAACCAAATGGGAGGGCGAATTTCTACGGGAAACTCCCATATTTCCTGGAATTGGGCGAATGAAATCTTGAAGCTCCAATTTTCACGGGCTAAATTTTGTTTTTCTTCTCTCTCCCTCCTAAAAACCGGGGCTAAACCTACATATGTTTTTTCTTTTAAAATAAATTATGGGAGAATGAAAAAAGTTTTAAAAAACCATTATAATACAAAAAATCGCCCAACAAAAATTTGGAGGCCCCTTAATTTCGTCCATGGGCGAAATTTCGCCCCTAAAATCATTCTTGCATCAGTCAGACTTGAAGAGTAGAATTTTAGATGATCTTGTTACAAATCAACATTACCTACAGGTAAAGGAAAGCTTACAACAAGGATATGTACAACAGAAAATGAAGGAGTATGAGATAAAGGAAGATGGAATTACTCATGCATAAGAATAGAATCTATGTTCCTAGTTCCAGAGAACTGAGGAATTTGGTATTGAAGGAAATGCATGATGTTCCTTATGCTGGACATCCTGGTTACCAGAAAACAATTACAGCAGTAAGAAGCCAATTCTTTTGGCCGGGATTGAAAAAGGATGTTGTTGATTACATCATTCGATGTATGGAATGTCAGAAGGTGAAGGATAAGCATAGGCACCCAATGGGTTTGTTGCAGCCATTACCAATCCCAGAGAAGAAATGGGAAGTGATAACCATTGATTTCATAAATAAATTACCCAGGACAACAAGACAACATGATTCAATCATGGTAGTGGTTGAAAAATTAACAAAGGCTTCTCATTTTGTTTCTATAAAAACAACACATACAATGACTAATATTTGCAGAAATTTACATGAGGGACATTGCTAGGTTGCATGGGATACCTAGGAAAATTATCTTGGACAAAGATACAAAGTTTTCCTCCAATTTATGGAAGGGATTGTTTAACGGATTTGGTACAAATATAAACTTTATCATAGCATACCATCCCCAATCATATGGACAAACAGAGAGGGTCAACCAAGTAATTGAAGATATGTTGAGAATGTATGTGATGGATAAGCCATCTAAGTGGGAAGATTACTTACACTTAGTTAAGTTTGCATATAATAGTGGGTATAAAGATTCATTGAGAATGAGCCCATTTGAAGCCTTGTATGGTAGGAAATGAAATACTCTAGTGAGCTGGGACAACCCAACAGATAGAGTGGTACTTGGGCCGAAGTTGCTCAAGGACATGGAAGACCAGATGGTTAAGATCAAGAATAATTTGAAGGAAGCTCAGGATAGACAGAAAGTTTATGTAGATAAGAATAGGGAAGTTAGATAATTTAAAGTAGGGGATCATGTACTTTTGAAAGTGAAGCCCAAGAAAATCTCTTCGAAATGGGGTAGTTGTACAAAGATGGCAGCCAAATTTTGTGGTCCATTTGAAATATTGGACAGAATAGGTTCAGTTGCATACATGATTGCATTGCCTGCTTCCATGAATGTGCATACTGTATTTCATGTCTCTTTACTAAATAAATATGTACATGATCCTAACCATGTTATTGATTGGCATCTGATTCAGGTTGAGGCAGAGGGAGACTTTTAGGTTTGACCAGTGTGGGTATTGGACAGAAAGGTCAAAACGATCCGGAATTGACTTATAGAGCTGGTAAAAGTTTAGTGGACCTACCACAGTTCTGAAGATGCTACCTCGGAGCCTGATGATTCCATGAGGGTAGAGAACCCACAAATTTTTGAATAAATTTTGAGATTTTGATCTCTATTTTGTATATGCACTGAGGACATTGCCAAATAAGGGGAGGGGATGTAACACCTCTATTTTTGAACCCCCATTTTAAATAATGTATTGCTACAATGTTGAGAGGTGAGAGTTCCCAAACAATTATTAAAAGGCCAGTGTTCCCAATAAATGTAATGTTTTGATCATTATTAATAATAAATACATCGTTGGTTGTTAGACGAACAAGGACTAGAGTTATAGAGGGATATGATTCCACAAGGGAGGGGGCTTGAGGGGATAAATGTTTATTTCCTATTTTTTTAATCACCCTTTTGTCTAAGGGAGTGGATGAGTTATGTGAGATTCTTGGAGGAGGCCAGGAAGTTCTTGATTCCCCACGAATTTACTTAAAACCACCCCTAGTTTGTTGGGGGGCTTGGTTGATTGCTCATTCTCTCATTGGCTCGTTCACTCATTCATTCTCTTATTCGCTTGTCCACTTGCTCACTGGTTCATGTGTTCATTCACTTTCTCTCTCGTTCATTCATCCCGTCATTACCTATCACTCATTGATTCGTCCTCATCCACGTCTTGGCTTGGGAAATGGAAACGAACTACCGAAGAGTAGTCATGGTATTGTTGGTTGTAGTGGTCGCTGGTGTAATCTAGCCATGGCTTGAGGCCTGCATGTCTGATATGCATTGGCCTGTGTCAAAATATTTTCACAGTTGTGAGTCTTGAGAGTTCCATCATTGAGATTCTGGACCAGTTGCGCTAGAGCCCTGGAAGGAGAAGGATTTCCTGAGGGACTGCGTGGCAGAGAAGGGTGGAGGTCCATTCTCTTGGGTGGTGCAGACTGGGTAGAAGAGAGTTGGGTATTTGGGTTGTTGTGAATGCTGGGAAAACCTATGAGAGATTGAGTGTTGATTGGTTTGGGAAGCGAAGTAACACTCTCAAACCATCCTTGTGGGTTCATAGCCCTGGCTCGGGGGTGACACTATTGTTGAGATTTGGAGAAATAGTGTCTACGGTTGGGTGGAACGTCCTTGGTCTGCAACCAATTGGTGTCATGTTTTATAAAGATAATTGGTCTCTGTTATGGTATTATTTACCTATATATGAATTTATTTTGTTGTGTATTTATTTATCATTTAATTGAATCTTTAGAATATGCATGCTTGTTAGTTATTGATGTGCATATCGTTAGATATTTTCTTTTATGTGTCCTTATTAATTTAAAAAGGTATTGGTAAGATAAAGTAGTCTGATGGTAAGATTGAAGGTAGCGTACCCCGGCCTGTGAGTGGCCAGGGATGTTACAGTTTCTTATATTTTATTTTTAGAAAGAGCAATTGCATAGTTAGAAATTTTGCAGCAACTCTAATTTCTTATTTATGTTTTTTTTTTAATTTTATTTATTTTTTTGACAGTTGTAAAACAAGTGTCATGGATCGAGAATCAATAATAGATTATCTTTTAAGCTATGAGGATGGGTTATGAAGAAAATCAATTAGTTTATTATAGAAATCCTATCCTTATTTTTGTTTGAATAGTTTTAATTTTAATTTGGTTTGGAATTGATAGAGTATTCATGAAATCTCATTCCTTATTTTGAGTAGTCAATTTCTCTTTAATTAATATTAGTAATTAGACATTGTTGGAACTCTTTTCTATACATAGAGAAAGTAAACTAAGTTATGGGTTGAATTTTTTTTTTGGAGATTAAGAAAACTTAAATACACTGTTGTTGAGTTTCCTTTTTGAATATCAAGATTGGATCAACATATTTCGATTGCAAATACAAACATCAATATCTAATATTGTTACTAGTATCTAAATGTTTCATATTTTATCAAAAAATTATTGTTGAATATTGTGTTGCAATATGGTTGTTGATGCAATTACTTATTTTTAATTAATTGTACTCATTTCTTTATTGTTTCACATGATTGATGGCCATTAAATGTATGTGAATATTGTCTATATTAAAGATTTGTTTTAACTGTTTATATGGATCCTTCATTTGAATTACATTTTTTTTTTATTGAAACATATATTAAAAGTTCATTTGAATTCCATTTTTTTTATTGAAACATATATTAAAAGAGTTGTATTTTTTAAATTATTGTTTTATTTTATATAATTTATATAAAAAAAAATCATACCTAGGTGTTAATTAGATTTAATTCATAGTTTTAAAATATCTTTTGGTTGTGTTTTTATAGAGGTTTCTAATCAATTCACTGTTTTTTTCAAAATTTACTTCTTAAAGAAAAACAAACAAAAGAATTATATTCAATATAATTCATAGTTTTAAAATATCTTTGGCTGTGTTAGAGAGGTTTCTAATCAATTCACTTTTTACTAAAATTTACTTCTCAAACAAAAACAAACAAAAAAATCTCACATCTTAAACATAATTTAATATTAAGTTAGGTTTTGGTTTTAGTATAGAAAAATTAAGGGTAACTCGACCCAGAACTAGTCAGAATCATCATTTTCAATGGAAAAGAGTTTAACTATAATTCTAACTGGACGATATTCCCAAATGTTGATCATGATCATTTTTGTCCAAAAATTTTCATTTTTTGTGGGGTTAAAATTACAATTTGTTTGAAACAATTTTCTTAACAGCCATTATTATTACAGCCAAAACCCTAAAATCATTTCTCAAATAAAAAATTTGCGCTACCCGTGGTATTCTTTTGAAATTTTGAAGTTGATAATATAACTTGTTTGAAACCATAATCCTAACAATATGTACCATTACAACCAAAATATTAAAATCAACCCCTGAATTGAAAAGAGATATTAACAGTATCAACATTTTTTTTATAAACTTAAAATTGGAGCAATTTTGAAACCATCACTTAAGAAATCCATATCATTACAAATAAAATTTTCGTACCTACCCTTGCTCACCCTTACCTCTTAAAAAAAAAATGTAAAAAAATACAAAATCTCAATTTTTTTTTCTTCAAAACACTAAACCAATCTAATTAAAAATTAAAAATTCAATGTAGAATTTAATTTTAAAACCATAAAATACAAATAAAAAAAATAAAAATACATAATATATATATATATATATATATATAATTAATTAATTTAAATTTCTTAAAAAAAATTATAACAAAGCTTTTGTATTAAGTGATGGAGTTATTATAACATGCGAATGTTTTTTATATTCTGTGATGGAGTTGTAATAACATACGAGAAAATATGGGTATATCAGTAGGGCGTGATTCTCATAATCACCCCTCTATTCTTGGAATTTCCCCCCACTTATATACCCATATTTTCATATGTTACAACAACTCACTTATGTCATCCTCGCTTGAGTTGAAGGTGGTTATCACTGGAGTTTGAAGCGATTTTAGAAATCCTATTGTATTCCTTGTTGTTTAAATTTTTCTTTTACATTAGGTATCTAGTCATAGTGGTTCTCTCAATGGGGGAAAAACTTGTCTCTAAGAGGAGGATATGATAGGGCATATTTCCTTTAATTTTGAGATTATAGGTTATAAAATTGTTTTGCATTCGCTATATCTTTCTCCAAGGTTCTGGAGAGATACTTCATCCCCAAACCTCACATATATATATAATAGTTACATGAGTAACAATATTCTCAAAGAGAATATTTTTCTTATCCCATATCCAAAGATGGACTGATTTAAAATTGTTTTTAATCCCATAATAAGCTTTCCATCCTCCATTTATCATTTTCTCAATGATATAATTCTAGTTTAGCTTGTGGTGAATATAGATTCCAAGATATTTGTATGACATCACTTCCTCCAAGTTGTTGTTGTCGTATACGAAAGTATCATATGTGATCTTATTGGATTTAATGATCATGACTTCTGTTTTGTGAGTATTAATAATCATATCCATATTGGAGAAAAAATCATTGAGGATTCTTAGTTGCTCTTCAAGATCGTGGGGGTTACTCGTCATAAGAATGATATCATCAACATAAAAAAGAAGATTAATGATTGTACCAATGAGATTTGGACTGACACAACCTGCTTCTTTTACACAATCTTCCAACTTGTCAATGTATATGCCAAAACGGGTAGGGGACAAGGGAAAACCTTGCTTGACTCCAATATTTCAATTAATTTCTTTTGACCAGCCCTCAATGTTCTTAAGCTCGGCAATAAAGTTCTCATACAACCTCATAGCAACAAACCTCAACCTGAAAGGAACTTTTGTCTCTTCCAACCTATCCAAAATGTTTTTCCTAGGAATTGTGTAAAAAAAATTCTAAAGTCAACAAAACAAAACAAAAATATATGTTTTAGTATTTCCAACCTCCTTTGTAATAATCCTAAGGGTAACAAGATGGTCCATAGTTGAATGATATGTCTTCAATCCATCCTGACCTTTAGCTATTTTATCGTGACTTTCTAGCCAAAGGATAATCTTATTTTCCAAAATAATTATGTATAGCTTGGCTAAAATCAAGCTAATCATAATGGTCCTATATTTAGAGGGAATTTTTCTATCCCCATTTCTAAAAATAGATACAATGAGGCTTGGTGTCCAAGGTTTATGGAAGCCCTGCTTGATTGCTAAATTGAAGAGTTTGTATATGTGAGGGATGGGGATAGACCCTTCAATTCTAAAAATATTAGCTTCGTAACCTTCAATGTCCCCAACTTTCCCATTTGCAAACCGATTAACCCCAAACTCTATGTCATCCAAAGAAAAAACTTCATCCTCTATAGGAACAATAGGAATGGTGCCCATGGCATTATGGAACTCGTAATTACTTTTAAGGTAGGAACTCCAATCCCTTAAAGGAATCATATTATTTTCTTGAGTATTTTGAATTAGAATTTGTTGAGCCCTAATATTGGCTCATTAACCCTTAATTGGGGCATATTACATTAATAATGTTATTTTATTTATGTGCTTTATTTCATTAGTTGTAATTGTACCTCCTAGTCTCTTATATATACCAAGGAGACATTTTCATTTGGAATCATCTTGTACTTGAACATTTATGTGGAGTAAAAGGAGGTTGCCCCCTCGAAGAGGCTTATTATCTGAAATTCTCTTTTTTTCAAGGCGTTGAGTACTTATTCTAAGGTTTTTCTATGATATATTGATATTTGGTTCTTAACAGAATTCTCCTCCAGAATTTCTTAGGATCAAGCTTAGATAGGTGTAAAATACGCTCTTGTCTTTTATTTATATAGTACCTTTTTTTCCTTTTAATTAGGGATTTGTACTTATTGATCTTATTGAGTTTGAATGACTCATTAAAATCATCCCTAGTGGATTTCCTAGCAATTTTAAATTCTTTATCATGCCAAGGGTTGGTTGATCTTTTATTCTTTTCACAGGACACCTCGAAAGACAACTTCTTAATAGAAGTGGAGAGGGTAGTTGTAAAATTATGATAGAGTTATTCAATGTGGTCCTTATAAGATAGGAGATGTAATTCACTATTTAAATCCTGGGAGAGTGTAGGAAGTTGGTGGCCGAAAAAGTGGCAAGGGGGTCAGTAGGAACATGCACTCATAGGAATGTGTGTGCATTCTCAAGAATTCACTTGCGTTATTAATCCTATAGGTTTTTCAATGCTCGAACCTCCAACAAGATTTCCACGTAGGTTACTTTAATTATTATAATTTTCTTCAATGGTTCTTGTAATAAACCTCAAATTTATCATATATATAAAAAAAAAATCCTAGGGACATTATCCTCTACATAACTGAAGTTTATCATCTCGTAATATGGGTGTTTACATTTCCATTTTGGCTTGGAGTGACACTTTTTCATGTTAATTTAACCCATAAGAGAAGTTCTAACGAAAAAAATAGGCATTTTTCTAACTCCTATATCTTACTATATAGATATTAATACTTAAATGTATTTGCCGATTCACTAGGATTTGAATTTTCATCTTTCTAATTAAAGGAGTAGAGCTGAAGTGGAATTTGCATGCACATTTTTATAACCCTAAAATTAATTACTTGTACTCCTACCCAGCTGAATCGACGTTAGAATCCAAAAGCGTACCAATGATGACTATTGTTATTAAAGGTGATTTAAGAGAGGGTAACAATGTGCTTTCTCTGATGTTTACATTCTAGTTATGATCCAATTTGTGCCTCCACCATAACGAATAGAACCTCGACTCGACCCGCTTAGGTCACTACGTAACTAACTAGCTACCCCTCCACATCCTGTTGGTGTAAAGGAAGGACCACTTCAAAGTCAAGGTGTAATGACTAATCATTTACACTGGCCAATCATGGTTATACTATTGTTTAACTTTATATCTTCGACATTTAAGGGAGTCAGGTGTATCTGTCGGGAGGTGTTAAGACTCTGTCCTGAAATTAATTAGGCCTCAATCTCAATGCCTTGTCCTCCTGTTCTTCCCAATCCTGATGCGCCAATCAAGCCCTAGCACATGGCTTGTACTTCCCAGATGGTTAAGGGTGGTATTCATCCTTCTAGGGCTTTGGAAATCTCAGCAGCAACATCCATCTACCTGGTAAGATTCTATGGAACTATAAAATCCTAGGTTAAACAAAGGGTTCATGGGGTGTGTTTAAGAAGATCTTTCGTTCCTGTATTAGGTTAAGAGTCTACGTGATTTTCTCCCATCATACGAATGTAGACTGTAGAAGAGGCTATTACTGAGAGTTCCTACTCTATACCACCGTGATCCTGCGCCTTTTGTTTGTGTCCCGTGGGTTTCTACCGATTATTTTATTTCACTATGAGATTAGAAACTGTTTTTGGAGGTCAGAATTGTGTAGCACAGAAAGAGTTCATTCATACATCGTAGAGAGATAAAAGGGTCTACCATAACAATCCTCCTCTATGTTTGATGCGTTTTATTTGTAGTATAGTGGTGGCCGTTTGGTAATTTATCTTTTAGTGAGTTGGGGTATTTTCCCGAGCAAATCTATTGTTCATATATATAATGTCATTCCTCACATTCTTCATTTCTGTTCATATAGAGTTTTTGTTTATAATAGATTGATCTTCTTGAATCCACAGTGTTATTTCCTCTGTTAATTATTTGTTTAAATTCTGTGCGAAAGGGGTAATCTTTGTATTAATGGCGGGACCTTGTTTTTTTCAAGGTACCCACCAGAAGTTCCAGGCATCAATCTCCCTAGCCAGGGTCACGTTATACAACCAGGCTCAGCCACTAGAGGCTGTGGTATTTTAAGTTTAGTCTGGCATCCCTGTGGATCCTAAACTATACATTCGATTTTATAAATTGAAGTTTAATACTTTGCTAACACCTCCCTGTGATGACTGACTACAGGGATTTCCACTCCTCAGTGCAGATATCGTCCTCCACTCAACGTGAAAAAGGTACTGGAGTTCCATTTAAAAAAATGGCTCGCAAATTTCTTCTTAAAACAAGCATGGGAGACACAATTCTATTCGTAGTGTTTATGTTGTGATAACTAATTTGGAAAAAGACTTACCTTCGACGTTCTGTATATTACCCCTGTGATTTAATGTATTTGGAACAATTTTACCAGTTATAATGGCCATCATTACTGGATTTTTTTTATGACAGTCTGGGTAGTCTTTTTTTATTGAAAACTGTCTGTTTGGATGTTTCCCTAAAGGAATCGTTCGGAAGCAGGTTTCACAATCCAAAACTCTGCGTTTTTCTTTTGTATAATTTTTGTCCTTTTGATAGATTGTATCCTCCAAATTGATTTCACTACTCTATATTCTCCCTTGGAAAAAAATTCTATAAAAAAAACATGAAGCAATGGTTTTCTAGTTATTCTAAATGGAAAAGCCGCAAACCTAAATTTCTTGTATTCTTTCTGTGCACAGAATAAGTAGGAAGTGTCAACGTTAATGATGTATCGACCAAGTCAATTGATTCGCTTCCCTGTTGTAATGTTAGAATGATTAAATCATCTCATTTAGGATAGTCTTACTCCCTAGATTATGTTCACTCCCCTATGTTTCATCATTCTAGACTATATGAATGAAATTCTGTTTTTTTTTTTTCTTTTGAATTAAATTTACAAAATGGAAATAAATGCATATATCAGTTTTGTTCGTTCATTGATAAATATTCGGTTCTGTTTAAAGTCTGAACCTACATATGCATGTAATAGTTATGTTCGTTCATTGACTCATATTCGACTCTATTAAAGTTTGGAACATATATGTATGCATATAATAGCTCTATACATTTATTGATACATATTAAACTCTGTTATAAAGTTCTGAAACACATATTCGTAGATATTGGCTCTGTTTGTTCATTGATATGTATATTCGACTCTGTTTAAGGTTTTGAAACACACACACACACACACACACACACACACACACACATATATAATAGCTCTGTACATTTATCGATACATATTAGGCTCTGTTTTAAAGTTTTGAAACACATATACGCATATATTTTATCTGTTCATTCACCGTTACATATTTGATTCTGCTTTAAGAAAATGGATTTCCATAATTAAGTCTACAATTAAATCCTATAGTCTATTTACTGAATTTCGAATGGCCATTGTTCTAGGTTATTGCATGCATACCATCGTTATGGATCCCATTAGAGTAATAACCAATTCATCCAACAGAGGTAGAATACTGAATATTTAGGTACAGGAAAAGACTTACATCAGTTATATGATCATTAAAAACAGATACAAGGACTCCTTTCTGTATAGCTATAACATGTACAATATATCCAATAAAAAGAATCATTCAGACAGATAGAGTTTAGAGTAACATATCTGAACTAAACTTGCGGAGAAAAAAAATGGAACAACCATGTTCCTCCTAGCCGTAGAATCGAGCACCCAGAATTACTTGCTTGATTCACCCCCTAGCCTGACCATGAGTCCATAAGGGAGAACTTGGAAGTCCCTCTACAACATTGTCCTTCAATTCAATCACTTTTCTCTTGCCTCATACCCTTTCACTGTTCATACCAGCAAGTGAAAAAAAAAGATCAAAAATAGACTCTTTCCCAAGCATACTCAACAGTGTCCTACCTCCTCACATATGCTTATTTGTAACTTGCCTAGGTCTTTTCCCTTCCTTGGAATTTTCGCAGCTTCCTAAATCCCTGATTTTCATGGGCTGCCAATGGACAAATCACTAATTTTCCACTTGTAAAAATCATCCTAGGGGTAGTTCCAACATGTTCCCCACTTATGGAGTCATGGTCAACTGCTTTTAACATGGTTGTTCCATTTGTGTTCCTACAATCAATATAAAATATTTTGTTTTTTAAACAAGTGTCATTGTCAAAATAGTTCATTGGGTCAAATCCAACAGTCATTATAATTCATTACAATTAACAAATTCGGAATTCGGAATTTCCAAAAATGGCAAACTTTTTCCAAATTTGAATTTACCAAAAATGGAATAATTTCCTAGAAATTTAAATTTCCAAAATATTTTATTTTGGGGGATGTCACATCCTTTCCCCCTTCAATAAAACATTGTCCTCAATGTTTGTTTCCTTTCTTGAAACAAGAATGGATGAGATTTATGCAAATATCCCTCCAATTCCCAAGTGGCCTCCTCAGGACTAAAGTGCTTCCATTGCACCTTTACCTGAGCGACGACTCTATTCTGAAGCACTATTTATATCTGGTGTAGAATGCGTAGGGGTTCCACCTGGAATTTTCCTTCGGGTTCCACCTGTACCAAGTTCCAATCAATCATATGAGTAGGGTCGTGAACATATTTTTTCAATAAAGAAACATGAAATACATTATGAATTCTTAGGTTCGCTGGAAGTGCAAGTTGATATGCCACGGGTCCAATTTGAGATAGTATCTCGAAGGGACCACAGAATCTGGGTGCCATCTTGGCACAATTTCCTAGCTTCAATGAACTTTTTTGGGCTTTGACCTTCAAATATACATGATCTCCCTCTTGAAACTCTAAGTGTCTCCTTTTCAGATCTGCATAGCTCTTCTGTCTATCCTGTGCCTCCTTCAATTTATGTTGTACCTTTCTTACCATGTTCTCCATTTATTGGAGCATCTCTGGTCCAACCATGAGTCTGTCAGTCGGGTTATCCCAACTAATTGGAGTCGTACACTTCCTATCATACAACAATTCGAAAGGGCTCAACTTTGCTGAAGTTTGGTACCCATTGTTATACGGAAATTCTACCAAGTGTATGTAGTCCTCCAACTTGTTTGGTTTTGTTCTTATGTACATGCAGATCATATACTCTTTGATTTGGTTTGTCCTTTCAGTTTTTCCATCTGTTTGTGGATGATAACTTGTACTGAAATTCAAGTTGGTACTGAGCCCTGCAAAAAATTCCTTCCAAAAGGCGGAGGTGAATTTTATGTCTCTATCTGAAATCACCGTTTTAGGAATACCCTGTAGTCTAAATATTTCTTTCATGAATATTTAAGCAATGTTTATATCTTTAAAAGTAGACTTTACAGGAATAAAATGTGCAGATTTATTGAGTTTATCGATCACAACCATGATAGAGTCATTATGTTTCTGAGTTTTAGGTAAACCTATTATAAAGTCGAGTGATATAGTCTCCCATTTCCATTCTGGTACTGATAATGGTTGTAAGAGGCTGGATGGATGCTAGTGCTCAGCCTTAACCTACTGACAATATTGGCACCTAACCAAGTATTCTGCGGTTTCGGACTTCATATTAGGCCAATAAAATAATTTCCTAAGTGTTGTTATTGTTTTTTGGTAACTTGGGTGGATAGAATACAACTTCTTATGTGCTTCATCCAAGATTGTTAATTTTAACCCTGTTGAATCTGGTATGTAAAGTCTCTTTTTAAATTGTAGCAGTCCTTTCTTGTCGATACTTAGATCTGGTGTATCTAAGTTCGTGGTATTGTTTGGTAATTCTTCCATCATTTAAGTATAGTTTTCGTCATCAATACCTGTCGTCCTTATTCTTTCTTCCAGATCAATTTCTGCTCTGCTGAAATTCATCTCAAATAACCCATGGATTCTTCTACTTAAAGCGTCTTCTACTTTGTTTTCCCTTCCCTTGATATGCCTAACCTCGAAGTCAAATTCACTTAAGAAGGATAACCGCCTTGCTTGCCTTGCATTAAGATCTGGTTGGTTAAACAGATATTTCACCCCGTTGTTGTTTGTTAATAATAGGAATCTTCTGGCCATTATGTAATGTCACCACATCTTTAAGGCGTGTATTACTACTATCAATTCTAAGTCATGAGTGATGTAATTTCTCTCATGTTCTTTTAATTTATGGGACTCATAACAAATAACATGTCCTTCCTGAGTTAGGACATCACCTAGCCCTTCTTTACTTGCATTGACACATACAGTGAAGTCTTTGTCTGGGTCTGCTACTTTCAATATGGGTGTCGTTGTTAATACTTCCTTTAGTTTGTTGAAGTTGTCTTGACATTTCTTTGACCAGTTAAACCTGGTTCCTTTCTTTTGTAATGATGTTATAGGGTAGGCTATCTTTGAAAACCCTTCTATAAACCCGCGGTAGTATCCGATGATTCCAATGAACGAATGTATATCTGCTACATCTTTAGGTACCGGCCATTCCATAATGGCTTTCGTCTTTTCTAGGTCTACGACAATGCCCTCTGCTGAAATTATGTGTCCAAGGTATTGTATTTCCTTCTGATAGAAGTCACACTTGTCGAAGTTGGCATATAGTTTGTGCTTCCTTAACATTTACAGAACTATCTTTAAGTGTTCCTCGTGTTCCTCATCTATCTTTGAATAGACCAGAATATCGTCGATGAATACTACCACGAACTTGTCCAAGTACTCACTGAAAATACTATTCATTAGGCACATAAACATGGCTGGGGCATTAGTGAGTCCGAAAGGTATGACTACAAACTTGTAGTGTCCATATCTTGTCTGAATTGTTGTTTTGTTTATGTCCTCTTCTTTTATCTGAACTTGATGATAACCAGATCGTAAATCCAATTTTCAGAAGATCTTGCCCCCCCCTACTTGATCGAACAGGTCATTTATCCTTGGTAAGGGGAATTTATTCTTAATAATCATTTTGTTCAGTTGTCTATAATCGATACATAATCTAAGGGTGTCGTCCTTATTTTTCACAAAGAGGAATGGTCCTCCCTAAGGTGAGACACTTGGTCTGATATACTCTTTGTCCAACAATCCCTGTAATTGTATTTTTAATTCTGTCAGTTCTTGTCGACTCATTCGGTAAGGCGCCTTTGAGATATGGGAAGAACTGGGTAACAGATCTATGGAGAAGGATATTTCCCTTCTAGGGGGTAATTCTGGTATCTTGTCTACAAACATGTCTCTAAAATCACGTAAGACAACAAAGTCTTCCAACTTTGGCTTGTCCTTATTTTCTGCTAGACTCGTCACTTGGATGGCATCAACTTGGCATCCTTTTCTCACACATTTCTTTAGTTGCATTGCTGAAATTTGTCTGACTGATATCGGTTTTGGTATACCTTGGGTTGTCCTGGTGGTGTCAGAATCATATTTATAGTTAAGTATTTTTGTATAACAATTTAATATTGCTTTGTGTGGTTCCAGCCAGTCCATCCCAATAATCATATCGTAATATCCTAGTGGTAGGATGTTCAGATCAGTCCTTATAGTTTGACCATATAGGCTGAACTCAAAATCCGAAATATAGTCAATTACTTTCCTTTTTGTACCTGTAACTAGTTGCACAAGCCATGATTTTGCGTGCTTCAGTCTCTTAAGTTTATTTGACTCTACTAATTTCAGAGTAATATAACTTAATGTTGCCTCAGGTTCAATTAAACCAGTAATTCGAGTGTCCTGGATTTTATCTTTGACTTCTACTACTGAGGACTAGTGGTCAGCTTGTCATCCGTCAATGGCTGTATTTATCTAATGTAGGCTCCTGCCCATGTCTCCCACTGTCGAGGCTTCTTGCAGGTTATGAAAAACAGTTTTCTTTGTTGAACTCAAACGTGGGAAGTTCCTCCTAATATGAGGTTCTCCACATTCCCAACACTTCAATGGCTCACAGGAGCTGTCCCCGAACCTTTTCACTCCCAGGTTTGTCAGTTTTCCACTGCCTTGAGTATTTGGAGGATTGGAGTAAAAATCCTTTCTCAGAAAACTCTTCACTGTATTTTGATAAGGGGTTGGCTGGTACCCCTTCTTCTGCTGGTTCATTCAATCTTGTTTCATGTCCTTCCAGGCTTTGGGAAACTCTACCCGCTATTTATATTGGTCGTAGCACATCTGTGCTTTTATGAATACTTCAGTTAAGGATTTGGGGTTGTCAAACTCAATTCTGTCCTTGTAGGACTATTGTAGACAGCTTAGAAATAGCTGAATTTTTACTTTATCCTCCTGGATGTATGGTACAAACCTCAGCAGATCCATAAATTTATTTATAAGGTCCTCCATCGTCATCTGTCTGAGTCATAACTCGTAAAATTCCTTCGTCTTCCTTTCATAATAATTTTTAGAAAGGTATTGTTTCTTGAAATACTTTTTAAAGTCAGACCATTCCAACTGTTTCTCCTTTAGGCTCTTGGCCAATTCCAGATCTTGCCACCAAATACTAGCCTTCCCTTTTAGATTGTAGATGGCCATCCTAACCTTCATGTTGCTGGAATAGTTGTAAATTTGGAAATACTTTTTAATGTCCAATAACCATGCTTCTTCTTCTTCTCCTGTTCTGGATTCCCCATCAAAGATAGCGGGTTTAATTTTTTTAAATTCTCCTTCAAGGTGGTCTACTTGTTTTCTTTTTCTATCAGTTTTAGTTCCATTCTCAACTGGAGGTGTTCCTTAAGATGAACTGTCTCCTTTTTCTGTTTCTGGCCCCAAGTTCTTGGAGGCTCTCTTGCTAGCTTCTTCATCATTATTATTGTCCTTTGGGCTTTTCTTGGTCACTATGCTGCACAACAGGACTTCGTTTATCTCCTGTTGTTCTTTCTGTGTCGTCTTCAAATTTTCATTGTCGGCTTTAAAGATCTATAGCTCAACGATCAGGTTCCTTATTGTTTCCAACAGTTTTGTGGGTGAGCTTCCGTCACTATTCTACCTTGTATCTCTAGGAAGTCTTTGCTGTGGATTTTATTCCATCCTGTTTTCTGCATTGTCTTGAGCTTCCATACTTATTCACCAAAACAGAGAAAGTTTTTTATGTTTGTAACCACACAATTTATTAGTTTTTATCTAAAACAAAATATATACCAAGCACTACAATGGTCCTGTTCAGGCCCAGTGTTGTAACTTTCACTTTGATACCATATGTAATAAACCTCAAATTTATCATATATAAAAAAATGTTTCCCTAGGGACATTATCCTCTACATAACCGAAGTTTATCATCTCGTAAGATGGGTGCTTACATTTTCCTTTTGGATTGGAGTGACCCTTTGTCATGTTAATTTAACCCATACGAGAAGTTCCAATGAAAAAATAGGCATTTTTGTAACTCCTATATTTTACTATATAGATATTAATACTTAAATGTATTTGTCCATTCACTAGGATTTGAATTTTCATCTTTCTAATTAAAGGAGTCGGGATGAAGTTGACTTTGCACACACATTTTTATAACCCTAAAATTAATTACTTGTAATCCTACTCAACTGAATCGACGTTAGTATCCAAAAGCGTACCAGGGATGACTATTATTATTAAAGGTGATTTAAGAAAGGGTAACAATGCGCTTTCTCTGATGTTTACGTTTTAGTTATTATCCGATTTGTGCCTCCACCATAATGAACAGAACCCTGAATAGGCCTGCTTAGGTCACTGCATAACTAACTAACTACCCCTCCATGTCCTATTGGTGTAAAGGAAGGAGCACTTCGAAGTCAAGGTGTAACGATCGATCATTTACACTGCACAATCATGGTTATACTGTTGTTTAACTTCGTATCTTTGACATTTTAGGGAGTCAGGTGTATCTGTTAGGAGTTGTTAAGACTCTATCCTGAAATTAATTGGGCCTCAGTCCAGACACCTTGTCCTCCTGTTCTTCCCAATCCCGATGTGCCAACAAAGACCTAGCACATGGCTTTTCCTTCCCAGATGATTAAGCGTGGTATTCCTCCTTCTAGGGTTTTGGCAGTCTCATTCCTTTTCTTGTGATTTCAAAGAGGAGGGTTTTGCATTACGCATTGTTGCATAGGGAAGGTTTTCCGCCTCTGCGACCATCATTGGTGAAGTCAGCAGAAACATCCGTATACCTGGTAAGATTCTATGTAACTATCAAATCCTAGGTTAAACAAAGGGTTCATGGGGTGTGTTTAAGAAGAGATTTACTTCCTATATTAGGTTTATGAGCCTACGCGATTTTCTCCCATCATACCAATGTAGACTGTAGAAGCGGCTATTACTGAGAGTTCCAAATCTATACCACCATGATCCTGTGCCCTTTGTTTATGTCCTGTGGGTTTCTATTGGTTCTTTTATTTCACTTTGAGATTAGCAATTGTTTTTGGAGGTCACAATCATGTAGCACATAAAGAGTTCATTCACACGTCGTAGAGAGATAAAAGGGTATACCATTAACTGTCCTCCTCTGTGTTTGATGTGTTTTATTTGTAGTATAGTGGTGGCCTTCTGGTAATTTGTCTCTTAGTGAGTTGGGGTATTTTCCCAAGCACATCTACTTTTCACATATATAATTCCTATCCTCACATTCTTCATTTCTGTTCATATAGAGTTTTTGTCTATAATAGATTGATCTTCTTGAATTTGCAGTGTTATTTCCTCTCTAATTATTTGTTTAAATTGTGTGTGAAAGAGGTAATCTTTGTATTAATGGTGGGACCTTGTTTTGTTCGAGGTACCCACCAGAAGTTCTAGGCATCAATCTCCCCAGCCAGGGTCATGTTACACAACTAGGCTCGACCACTGGAGGCCGTGGTATTTTAAGTTAAGTAGTCTAACATCCCTATGGATCTCAAACTATACATTCGATTTTATAAATTGAAGTTTAATACTTTGCTAACACCTCCCTCTGATGACCAACTGTATATATGTCCACTCCTTGGCATAGATATCGGCCTCCACTCAACATGACAAAGGTACTCGGGTTCCATTAAATAAAAGGGCTCCCAACTCGCTTCTTAAAACAAGCATGGAAGACATGATTTTGTTCGTAGTGTTTCTATTGTGATAACTAATTTGGAAAAAGACTTATCTTCAACATTTTGTATATTACCCCTGTGATTTAATGTATTTGGAACAATTTTACAAGTTATAATGGCCATCATTACTGGATTTTTTTGATGACAGTCTGGGTAGTCTTTTGTTATTGAAAATTGTTTGTTTGGATATTTCCCTAAAGGGATCGTTCGGAGGCGGGTTTCGCAATCCAAAACTCTTCATTTTTCTTTTGTTGAATTTTTGTCCTTTTGATAGATTGTATCCTCGAAATCAATTGCACTACTCTATATTCTCCCTTGGAAAAACTTTTTGTAAAAGAAAATATGAAGCAATTGTTTGCTAATTATTCTAAATTGAAAAGCCGCAACCCTAAATTTCTTGTATTCCTTCTGCGCACATAATAAGTAGGAAGTGTCAACGTTAATGATGTATCAGCGAAGTCAATTGATTCACTTCCCAGTCGTAATGTTAGCATGACTAAATCGTCTCATTTAGGATAGTCTTACTCCCTGGATTCGGTTCACTCCCCTATGTTTTCCTCATTCTAGACTATATGAATGAAATTCTGTTTTTTTTTTTTCTTTTGAATTAAATTTACAGAATGGAAATAAATGCATATATCAGTTATGTTCATTCATTGATAAAAATTCGGTTCTGTTTAAAGTCTGAACCTACATATGCATATATTAGTTTTGTTCATGCATTGACTCATATTCGACTTTGTTAAAGTTTGGAACATATATGTATGCATATAATATCTCTGTACATTTATTGATACATATTAAACTCTGTTTTAATGTTCTAAAACACATATAAGTAGATATTGACTTTGTTCGTTCATTTATATGTATATTCGACTCTGTTTAAGGTTCTGAAACATATATATGTATGCATATAATAGCTCTGTACATTTATTGATACATATTAGGCTCTGTTTTAAAGTTCTGAAAAACATATACACATATATTTTCTCTGTTCATTCACTGTTACATATTTGATTCTACTTTAAGAAAATTGATTTCTAGAATTAAGTCTAGAATTAAATCCTATAGTCTATTTACTGAATTTTGAATAGCCATTGTTCTAGGTTATTGCATGCATACCATCGTTAAGGATCCCATTAGAGTAATAACCAGTTCGTCCAACAGAGGTAGAATATTGAATATTTAGGTACAGGAAAAGACTTACAACAGTTATACAATCATTAAAAATAGATACTAGGTCTCCTTTCTGTATAGCTATAACATGTATATCCAATAAAAAAAATCATTCAAACAAATAGAGTTTAGAGTAACATATCTGAACTAAACATGTGGAGAAAACAAATGGAGCAACCACCTTCCTCCCAGCCGTAGAATCGAGTAGCCACGATTACTTGCCCGATTCACCCCCTAGCCTGACCATGAGTCCATAAGGGTGAACTTGGAAGTCCCTCTACAACACTGTCCTTCAATTCAGCCACTTTTCTCTTGCCTCACACCCTTTCAGTGTTCATAAAAACAAGTGAAAAAAAAAAGATCAAAAATAGACTCTTTCCCAAGCATACTCAGCAGCGTCCTGCCTCCTCAAATATGCTTATTTGTAACTTGCCTAGGTCCTTTCCCTTCCTTCTAATTTTTGCAACTTCCTAAATCCCTGATTTCCAGGGGCTACCAATGGCCAAATCACTAATTTTCCACTTGTAAAAATCAGCCTAGGGATAGTTCCAACATGTTCCCCACTTATGGAGTCATTGTCAGCTGCTTTTAACATAGTTGTTCCATTTGTCTTCCTGCAATCAATATAAAATATTATGTTTTTTAAACAAGTGTCATTGTCAAAATAGTTAGTTGGGTCAAATCCAACAGTCATAATAATTTATTACAATTAACAAATTTGAAATTCAGAATTGCCAAAAATGGCAAAATTTTTCCAAATTCGAATTTACCAAAAACAAAATAATTTCCCAGAAATTTAAATTTCCAAAATATTTTATTTTGGGGGATGTCATATCCTTTCCCCCTTCTATAAAATGATGTCCACAGTGTTCGTTTCCTTTCTTGGAACAAGATTGGATGAGATTTCCGCAAATCTCCCTCCAATTCCCAAGTGGCCTCCTCGGGACTAAAGTGCTTCCATTGCACCTTTACCTGAGCGATGGCTCTGTTCTAAAGCACTATTTCTCTTTGGTCCAAAATGCATAGGGGTTCCACCTGGAATTCACCTTCGGGTTCCACCTATACCAAGTTCCAATCAATCATATGAGTAGGGTCGTGAACATATTTTTTCAATAAAGAAACATGAAAAACATTATGAATTCTTAGATTTGCTGGCAGTGTTGATTAAGGTTGGTTGTCATTGATGTCAACCCTTGAAGAAAGACCCGTAGCACAAAGGTTTGGGTAATGGACCCAATAGTGTTTGATGTAAATATGACTCATTATTTTTTTTTCATGGTTGATAAGAAGTAAATATGGATGAACTCCAAAGTGGTCCCCTTATGGTGAAAGCCCTCATGGGAAGACGCTTTGTGGAGTAAGAGAACCCATTCTTAATTGTGGAATAATGAGATAAAGGAAAGTGAATTTTTCAGAGAAAATATCCTAAATGGATAGTTCTTGTCATGTCATTTCCAGTGGTATGTGGAACGTCACATAATTCCTCATGGTTAGAGAGTTATGGCCATGAGAAGTTGGAGACCCTAAGTTTGGGTAATGGACCCAAGTTTGTTTGATGGGTAACGTTATGAGTTATTATATATTTTCAGATAATACTATTCTATATGGATAGTAAATGTCATTCCATTTTTGGTGGTATGTATAACGTCACATAACTCCTCACGGTTTGAGATTTATGGCCTTACGAAGTTGGAGGACCCTCATATGTCATCTAGAAGCCCCAAAAGGTCAAAGTAATCAAAGTGGTTTAAGAGATTT
>ML781968.1:619890-636658 GCA_009831015.1 Picea engelmannii | reverse complement strand
GCATTCCCTTCAAAATCGACCAAACGATAAGCGCCCTTTTTTAAAACCTCCTTAATAATGAAGGGTCTGAACCACATGGGTTTAAACTTTCCTGCCCCCAGGGGGTCCTTATCTTGGTCATAGACCAGGACAAGGTCACCCTCAAAGAAAACCCGAGGATGAATGGACCTATCATATTGACACTTGACCTTATGTTTATGAGCCTTGTTGGCCAGGGCCACATCGCGATGTTGTTCATCAAGTTTCTCAAGGTGTACTAACCGTTCTTCAAACGGAGAAGTGTTTGGCAATAACTGTACTGCCAATTTCAGAGATGGAATTTGACATTAGATGGGCAAGACTGCCTCTAGCCTGTAAATGAGTTGGAAAGGTGAGAAACTGGTTGCAGTCTTAACTGAGGTTCGGTAAGCCCATAATGTCGAGTATAACATCAAATGCCAATTTGACTTGGCTGAGTTGATAGTTCGATGTAGAATCGTCTTAAGAGTTTTGTTAACAACTTCCACCCGCCCATTGGCTTGGGGATAGTAAGGTGAGGAATGTTCTTGTCGTAACCCAAGCTTTGATGTTAATTCAGACATCATTTGGTTCTGAAAGTGACTGCCATGGTCAGTGACAATCTCTCTCAGGACGTCGAACCGTGCTATAATTTGGTTAAATAAGAAGAGAGTTGCAGTCTCTCCATCATCTTTAAATGTTGGCATAGCTTCGACCCACTTAGTGAAGTAGTCGACAACTACGATGATATAGCGGTGCCCCCTTGCTGACGGGGGGTTGCATGTAGTGTAATCAATCCCCCATTTAGTGAAGGGACCAACTGTGATGACAGAAAACATGGGAGCTGGATGTGCCCTCATCTTCCGTGAAAATATTTGGCACGGATGGCACTTCTTGACCAACTCGATACAATCTTTCATAAGTGTGGGCCAGAAGTAACCTACTTGTAAAATATTTTGGGCTATTGCCAACCTGGACAAGTGACCGCCACAGGCTCCTATATGACAATCGTTGAGCACTATGACGGCCTCCTCATGAGTGAGACATCGGTGCAAGATGCAGTCTACACCTCTCTGATACAACGTATCATTGAGTATGAGATAGTTCTTAGCCTGATGGCATATCCGCCGACGCTCGTCACGAGAAGAAGAGGTGGGGCACTTCAAAGTTTGGAGATAGATCAGTATATCTCCATACCAGGGGTTTGAAGATTCAATCAAAAACATATCCCCCCGAATAGGCGATTCCTCAGGCACAATGTCACCTGACTCAACCAGAAGCTCCGAGATAAGTTCTGCGAAGACCAATGACTTTTTGGACTTGGCTGAAACGAATTCTAAGTCAAATTCTTGAAGGATTACCATCAATCTACTGATTTTTCCGCGGATGACTCATCGTGTCAACATGTACTGGAATGGATTCACAATGGAAATGATGGTGGTCTTGCGAAACAAAACATAGTGACGGAACCGTTGGACTGCATGAATTACTGCCAACGCAAGTTTTTCGAGATGGGAATAATTAATTTCCGGTCCTACGAGGCCTCGGCTCAGGTAATAGATCACGTATTCAGAAAACAAATCATCCTCCTGAACTAAAACCATGCCTATGGTTGACTCTGCGGTGGCCAGATATAATAAGAAGTCTTTGTTATAATTAGGTGGCCATAACAGAGGTGCGGTAGTGAGGGCGTGTTTTAATGCGTTGAAAGAGCATTGAGCGGCTTCGTCCCAGAAAAAGGGAACATCTTTCTTCAGTAAACGCATAAATCCCTTGGTGATTTCGGCATAGTTGGCAATGAAGCATCGTAAGAAGTTCGCCTTTCCTTGAAGACTTTGAAGTTGTAAGATTGTGCGTGGGGGGGGAAACTGGACTATTTCCTCCACCTTAAGATGATCGACCATGATCCCTGTTGTTGAAATGATGAAACCTAACAAACGTCCTGACATGACGCAAAAGCTGCACTTGTTGGGATTCAAGCGAATCCTGAAGTAGAGACAGCGTTCGAAGATTAGTCTGACGTGTGTAGGATGATCCTTTTGCTTGCGAGAGTGTGATGCTAAATCATCTAGATAGGCCTCGACTATATGCTTGAGGTCATGAAACGCAAAAGACATGGCCCGCTGGAAAGTGGCTCCAGCATTCTTAAGGCCAAAAGGCATCTTACGATAGGCGAATTTACCCCACGAACAAATGAATGTTGTTTTGTGTTGGTCTTCAGGTTTGATTTGAATTTGATTATAGCCCGGAAAACCATCCATGAACAAAAAGGCTTCACAACCGGCACACTCATCAATAATATGGTCAATGAATGGGGTTGGATAATTATCTTTTGGACATGCCTTATTCAAATCATGGAGATCAGACATACACGAATTGTGCCTTGTTTTTTATCAACCGGCACGGGGTTTGACACCCATTGAGTCAAATGAATAGGGTAAATGAACCCTGCCTTGAGCAATTTCTCAACCTCAGCCTTAATGGCTGTTTCTTTCCTAGGATTAACTGGATGAAGTTTTTTTTGAACAGGCTTAGCATCAAGATACGTTTTGATATCATGTTCAACTATTTTTGGATCGATGCCTGGCATTTCCTCATAAGACCAGGCAAAAACGTCGCGGAATTCTTTGAAAAGATCCGTGTAAATCTGAACCTCTTCGGGGGAGAAATCCGCTCCGACGAAGACATTCTCCATGACGCCAGGGTTTCGGGAGATGTTGATAGGTATAGTGGTAGTGATAGTCACCATATTTCCCTCAACATAAATTTTCTGTGTAGCTAAGAGATTAATAGGACATGGCTGATCTCCCGTCATGGTGATAGTGAATTCTCCTACCTCAATTCGGTGCAACTCTGGGAGGAAATATGATCTACGATGAAGGTATTCCCAAGGTTTGTCCGGAATATTCATTACTTCGATTATAGCTTCGTCAGAAGGCAAGACTAAGCCTAACGAATCAGTGGTAGCAAGAGAACCCTGAGCCCAGATAGGCTCTAGAAGTGGATCCAACTCTTGTGCGGGAGTTGGATCAGAAGTAGTTGAAGCTTGCTGGACTAAAGAGTACGCTACTTCAGCGATCAACAAGGGCATGGACATGCCAGTGTGCCCTGTCTCATCCATCGTGGTTGATGGGGAAGGAAGAATCCACGGATCCTGAAAGTAAGTCGTACGAAACGACGAGACGTGAAAAATCTCAGCCTTGTGGTGAGTCGATATAAACTTGACATCGCCATGAGGAGGTGGGTAATCGAAAGTACCCATCAAAGATGGGCACAAACCAACTCCTACATTAACGACACCGGATTGAGTATTATCTATCATGGGAACCGTGGATGCCCCCAAAGCTGGGTCTGGTCTAGAGAAGGACAATTGATAAATGGTCACCATCCGACCCTCGTGTGGAAACAACAAGAATTGGAAAACTGTAGTAACCACCGCTTGCATAGCATAAGTCCAACTACGACCTAAAAAGAGATTGTAGTCAAGGGGGGCATCGACTACCTCTACTTCGACGCACACGGTCTTCCCTCCTAACTGCACAACGAAAGAAGGAATGATGACATGTGGTCGGAAAGAACGACCGTCGAACGCAGTGAGGAGAGTAGGTGATGGAGACAACTCGGTCTGACCAATGGCTCTCCAACATGCTAACGACATAACACATGTCGAGGCACCCTCGTCGACCACCGTGCAAAAGATATTGCGTGTAAAAATTTTCGTGGGATGAGCCACTACTATCTGAAACGCCACATGGTAAGGCAGACGAGGTTTTAAGTCAGTTGTATCTAGCATGATGGTACCTAGGTTACAAGTCTCAGTAGAGCCTAAAGCAGTCAACAAGGCTTTCCTCTGAGCAGGGCAACTTTGGAGGACCTCCAAAGCGGACATAGCACAAGGTTTTTGGGATAAATATTCCACCACAGAGTAATTATGGGTGGCCCTTGCATTTGGATTGTGAGAAGCTTTCTTAAATGCACCCTTTGGAATGCATGTCATCGTTTCTCCCAACGTCTTCTCAATCTGTAGAGGAAGAGATGAGATTTTGGCTTCTTTGCCCTTCTTAGAGGTGCTTGGTTTACTATAGTCGTGTGCTCTAGTTGTTATTAAAGAATCACCCCTAACCATATATACGTTTGCAGACGAGGAGTTGTTTGGAGGAGGGTAGGTTTCCTAGTTGCCCCCTTCGGCACTTGTAGAGGCTTGAGTTAGATTCTGCCCATGGTGAAATGGATTAGTCAACACGGCTTTCTATTGCTGTGTGACAAACTTTTGGGCCTCTGCAAGTCGAGGGAAAAGATGGGTCGGGTGGTATTCTGCACACAAGTTGCACGGATAATTTACCTTCCATTTTTCTATGGTTCCCTCGCCAACATTATCAATGGGTTTTTTCTCCCCCTTACCCTTCTTTCGTTGTTTTCTCTTCCCTTCAGGCTGCTGGTTGGCCTTTGGGTTAGTCGTCTGCACGGAGTGTACTTTCGATGTTTGGGTAGGAGGAGCAACCAAAGCAGTAGTCTGGTTGGCCGCTGAGTGTTGTATAGATAATTGTTGCAATTGTTTTTTCAATTGCTCAACGGGCTTGGTTTGGGCTGAACCAACAATACCATCGGCATGTGGTCCGACTCTCTGTCTAGTTTTATCCAGTATTGAATGTGGTGCATCCGGCAGGATGTTGTATAATAAACCAGACTGAGAATAGATAAGCTCAAACTGTTGAGCCCTCATGATGAAATCTTCTTCGGAGAAAACTCCTCAAGTCACAACGTCTTTGGATAATTGTGGGACTAACGACTTAAGGAACCACTCAAGCAGGAATGTTGGTGGGACTAGTACTTTGATTAGACTCTTTCGGCATCTCCACTTTCGGATATGATCCGAGATATGGTCTGTTGTCGTCTGTTCGAAATTGGCTAGCAACTCTGTGACGACGTTGTATCTCACAGGTAACTGGAAATGGTTAAGGAAGGCCATCGCTAGTTTGCCAAAAGAAGAGTATCGTGAGCGATCAAGATCTATGTACCATTTTGCGGCACTCCCGATAAGAGTGTGTTGAAACAATCGCAATTGGACAGATTCATATTTCAATGAGTTATATGAACACCAGAGATGGAAAGTAGTCACGTGATCACCTGGATCTCCGTTAGGCTTGGCCTCAAACTTTCGAATGTCCGAAGGAAACGTCGTTGGCATAGGAGGCCAACGCGGATCGTGACAGATAGGATCATTTAACAAACTTGTCAAATCGGGCAAGTGTAACATCGCCAGGAATGGTAGTTTGGGTTGCTGCTGATAGCCTGGGAAAAAGGGTCCTGGAGTTTGAATGGCACCAGGTTGCCAGGAAAATTTTGGCTGCTGGCCTAGATTCTGGTAGAAACCATGGCCCTAACCAGTGTAAGGGTTTTTCATCTGTGGAGACATCATTGGTTGATTCCCCATAAAGGACATAGGATGTTGGGCATTCATCGTGTTTGACGGACTTTGGGAAGGATTACCCCATGCCGGTCCTGATGGGAGAGGCATAGAAGTCTGTCCGAGGTTCCATTGACTGTGGAAAGAATTACCCTAGAATGACATTCCAGAGGAAGGAATGGATCCTTGTCCTGAGTTCCAAGGTCCTGGTATATGTGCCCCCGACGCAGGAATAGTACCCTGCACCGGAGTAGACTGTCCAAAAATGGGAGTGCCCCTAGATGGGAAAGCAGTGGATGTGAAAGTGTTGTTACCAAACGTCTTGTTCCAAACAAATGGTGATGAACCTACCAGCAGAGTTTGTGCAGGTGTTCCTTGACTCCCAGCTCCAAATGAACTCGTGTGTGCAGGCTACCCGACAAACTGCTGATGCAGATCACCAAGCGTAGGGAACGAAGGAGAGATATGACCTCTAGCGTAAGGAAAAGTATTAAAAGGGACAAGAATTCCCCCAAGTTGACCTTGCAAAGGAGCGTTAGAGCTCCCTTCCCCCAGACCCAAAGTCTGTAAAGTGGAGTAAATGAGTGCAGGACTTGTACCCAAACTAGGCATACCGTATGAAAACGGAGGGCCTGTCGCACTAGGTGTGAAAGGAGGTGTGGCCACTGCGATAGATGGGGTCGGTCCACTATGCAACGTAGTTACGCCCGAGACCGTAGTGACTCGGACCGATGACGAAAAGTTAGGAGAGGCTTCTCCTGTGGTAGCAATGGTAGTGGGAATGGAAGAATTCCCAGAGGAAGTAACAGAGTTTGGTTGCATAACTGTGTGAGGCATTGACAAGCATTCATAAAATTGAATTGGCACAATAACTTGCGGCCAAGTATCAGTGGTTGGGGTTTCAACTGAACCAAGATTGGCAGTTGATTCCTCCGGGAGGTGTTCAGGCTCAATGGTTTGTAACCCGGTTGCTTCGAAAGACCCTTGTTGGTCTAGCTTCCGCCTCAATGGTGGCGGGGGTGGCTCCAGTATAACCGACGGCAGGTCCTGAAGCCTTCGTGAATGACGGAGCTTGGGATCCTCCACTGTGTGAGAAGATCCAAGACACGCTAAGTTATTCTACACGTGCAAACAGTAACACACACAAAAAAAGAAGCCCCTAAGAGATAAATCAAGAAAACACTAAACTAGTTGGAAGAATAGTTACAACAACCAACACTAGAGAAACTTATTGGTGCAAGTGCAACTCGAAAACAGAAGCACCCTCCGGTTATACTCTGCAAAAAGTCACCCGATGTCTATCCTAGGTATCGTGGTATACCCCCACATTCACCTGTATATGTCCCTAAAAAGATTGGCAACTAGTTTTCCAGCACGTGAATAGTCACCAGACGGGTACAGTCGATAGTCGGGTAGACCACAATAAGCAGGGTATCAAGCCCGAAACCTATCAAGGGTATCGAGAGAAAATGGTCTGGAAGACAACTGAGGACCTCAAACGGATTCGAGACCCACGAAGCCCCATGGAAAATGCAAACGACGGAATCCCTCAACAAATCCTCGATATGTGTTCTCCACTACGCTTGGTCTGGCTTTGGAGGGGTTATCTCCGCTACCTTTCCTTACGCCACCTCGTGTTTATCCCCTGTGTTAGAGGGGGGTCCCGGATAACTTCCACGTAACTGGACTTCTACACTCCCTATCATAGACTCCAATGTTTAGTTTTGAGTGGCCTTGGAGAATTTACTCTCCAACCTATTCCAAGGCCCTAGTCCTGAGCTAGTGTATGAACCCTACAAACAAAAGAGTCTAATAGATTTTAACTTAGCGTTTCTTTTATGGGATTTTTTACGTCACAAGGTATGAAGGTGAAACTAATGGTGTGTAAAGACTCAAATAAAAATGAATAAGAAATGCTTGGAAACAAAAACTTTTACAAAAGATGCGAAAACCAACAACTTTTCACCAAGAAAGATTTCTTTTTCTTTTCAAATTTTCTAATATTTCATGCAGCAAACATAAAGGAATTTCGCTCAATCTACGAGCTACTTATGCTCTAAATGCACTGCAAAAAATTATGAACAAAAAGACTTCTTCCTAGCTATTGATGCAGTAACACAATCTTTAAACAAAGAAACAAATGAAAAAGAGATATATTTTTTATTTATTTAAGTGCTAAATGAAGCAACAAAGGGAAAATGCCGACAAGCACAAAACCAAGAAAACAAAATAAAAATTATGGCTTAAAGCGCAGATTGCAAAGAAATAGAGCAAAGACACCCAATGGAAATCGAGAAAGCACTGCTTCTTACACTTGTCTAAAAACCATAAAACAAATTCTTTCTTTTTATCTTTTCTATCAACAATCAACTAAGAAAAAACAGGCTAAGGGTAAGAGGCCCTAACCTACTGACTATGCAACCCTAGACTCAAACCCCTGAGAGGAACACTTCTCACCACAGAAGGGGATGACTACCCCAACCTGATTGAAAAGCAACAACTCAAGCCTACTACTGTCACTGAAACAACACGCGTGCAAATGCGTGCTGAGCTATAACAGAGCGCGGGTACCCGCGGGCTGAACTTGCACAGGCCGCGTGTATGTATAAATCCAAGACAAAACTAAACACAGGAAGCCCAAACCTGGAAGAGGCCTCTGGTATTGACAACCAGGGTCTCTTGAAGGCTTGGATGCTTCTTCTTCAACAGAAAAGGAAAATAATTGCAAAGAAAAAAAAAACACAATAAAGCAAACTGAGACAAGACTTCGAACTAGCAAGACTTAGACAGGATCCAGAAAGCCCCCTGAGAATGTATAATTCTGACAGGGAGGAGGGGACTGCCTCTTAAGCTCTCTAACTCCTACACGCTACTGAAACCTCTACAACAAGCGTTCAAACATGGGTTGTAAGAGGTTAGGGTGCGGGTTAAACGCGTGCAGGCCTTCTGCAGGCCGAGTGTACCTCTGTGTGTCCAGATAATTATCGTCAAGCAACAGTCAAGGAAAAAAATGGTATAAAGAACTAGGTTCCCTGCTAGCTCTGACCTAATAGAAAACAAACATGCAAAGAAACAGAAAATCCAATCCTTTAAACTACCCAAAAACCTCAACTAAATCCGGAAACCCTAAGAGTATCTTCCCCAGTGGAGTCGCCAATTCTGTTGTTGGGAAATAATACCCTACGGACTAGCAAGCTAGGGTTAGGCTTGCATGCAGATCATGACCTTAAAGAAATCACTTTTAACCTACCACCCCAAACCTAAAACCCTTTTTCACATACAAGCATGGAAAAGACCTACTAACCTTTTTACTGATGTTTGGTGTAGATCCCCCGTTGCGCTTTGTCCTGCGCTTTGTCCGCGTGCTTGCGCTGCTCCTTCCAAATACAATCCTGTAATCAAGACAAAACACTACGCATGCATGCTATTTTTCTACTTGAGGGTTAGAGATTAAGCATAAATCGAATAAATCATATAGAACTCATGCATTGGGACGGGAAAAGTATTCTTTATTATTTTCAAGATGAATCAACTTACAATCAATGTTGCGACTGGCCACCGTTCCTTGATTCTGATCCTGGGCTCCTCCTCTTCTTTGTCCTCCAACTGCTTTGCGTTAATTCTCCTTAGGGTTGAGGAAAGGCTAAAGGGTTGAGACAAATGGATTCGGCAAATGGGCAGAGTTTCTTCGCTATGTTTTTCCTCCTTCCAAATAGTACCCCAACCCCTTCTTTTATAGGCTAGAAGGAGCTAGGGTTTTGGACGGACTCTCGGCCATGCATGGTCGGGAGTTTCAGTTAACTGAACCATAACTTTTTTTACCGTCGGCAACTTTCCTATTTTTGTGCTTTGTTAGGTAAACGCGCGTTGTAGTAGGCCTGCCAGCGTTCCAACACGTGCAGTAGTAGGCCTGCCAGCATTCCAACGTGTGCAGTAGTGGGTTAAAGCACGTGTCACTTGATTTAAGAGGATTTTCAAGAGTTTGTTCAGCATGGCTTTGGCAAGGAAGGGATATGAGTTGGCCTGATGCCAGGTAATCATGTGTGGTGCAATTTAGGGTTATAACAATCTACCCCTTCCCAATAGCTTCTACCCCACGCCTTATCCTCTTGCGAGGTTGCGTGTGGCACGATTACCCTCGCGCTGGTCAGGCATGACGGCTCTACGGACGGGCGGTTCACCTCCCATCCCTCATTAAACCATATACCTACTAGCCTACGAGACATTTAATTTAGGGCCAGTGAGCCACTTTTGTTTATATGGGCCAATGGAGTCCAAATACAGTATTAATCCTCGGTGGAAGTTAACGCAACCTTTCCAGGTGCCTTCCACTGCCATCGTGGTCTCTTTTTCTACACATCCCCTCTCAGTAGTCCTGCAAGATAAATTCGTAATGTTATTACATTCATTGACCTTCTTCATAAGGTCCATTCACATCATACATTCACATTTTCATCATTCTTTAGCATGGTAATTCCTATATTAGGATTAATTACAAATTTGGGGGAAACAGGGTGTTACAAGTTTATTTGACTCTACTACCTTAGGAGTAATATAACTTAATGTTGCCCCGGGGTCAATTAAAACATAAATTCAAGTGTCCTGGATTTTACCTTTGACTTCTACTACTGAGGACTGGTGGTCAGCTTGTCATCCGTCGATGGCTGCATTTATCCGATGTAGGCTCCTTCCCATGTCTCCCACTGTCGAGGCTTCTTACAAGTTATGAACAATAGTTCTATTTGTTGAATTCAAATGTGGTCAGTCCCTCCTGAGATGAGGTTCTCCACATTCCCAACACTTCAATGGCTCGCGGGAGTTGTCCTCGAACCTTTTCGCTCCCAGGTTTGTTGGTTTTCCGCTGCCTTGAGTATTCAGAGGATTGGAGTAAAAATCCTTTCTCGAAAAACTCTTCGTTGTATTACGATAAGGGGTTGGCTGGTACCCCTTCTTTCGTTGGTTCATTCGATCTTGTTTCTTGTCCTTCCAGGCTTTGGGAAACTTTGCCCACTATTTATATTGGTCGTAGCACATCCGTTCTTTTTTTAATACTTCACTTAAGGATTTGGGGTTGTCAAACTCAATTTTGTCCTTGTAGGACTGTGGTAGACAGCTTAGAAATCACTGAATTTTTACTTTATCCTCCCGGATGTATGGTACGAACCTTAGGAAATCCAGAAATTTATTTATAAGGTCCTCCATTGTCATATGTCCGAGTCGTAACTCGTAAAATTTCTTCTTCTTCCTTTCATAATAATTTTCAAAAAGGTATTGTTTCTTGAAATACTTTTTAAAGTCAGACCATTCCAACTATTTCTCCTTTAGGCCCTTGGAAAATTCCAGATCTTTCCACCAAATACTGGCCTTCCCTTTCATATTGTAGATGGACATCCTGAACTTCATGTTGTTGGAATAGTTGTAGATTTGGAAATACTTTTTAATGTCCAATAGCCATGATTCTTCTTCTTCTCCTGTTCTGGATTCCCCATCAAAGATAGCGGGTTTAATTTTTTTAAATTCTTCTTCAGGGTGGTCTACTTGTTTTCTTTTTCTGTCAGTTTTAGTTCCATCCTCAGCTGGAGGTGTTCCTTCAGACGAACTATCTCATTTTTCTATTTATTGCCCTGAGTTCTTGGAGGCTCTCTTGTTGACTTCTTCATCGTTATTATTGTCCTTTGGGATTTTCTTGGTCACTATGCAGTGCAGCGGGACATCCTTTATCTCCTAATGTTCTTGCTATTCCTTCTTCAATCTTTCATTGTCAGCTTTAAAGATCTATAGCTCAACGATCAGGTTCCTCATTGTTTCCAACACTTATGTGGGTGAGCTTCCGTCACTATTCTGCCTTGTATCTCCATGAGGTATTTGCTATGGATTTTCTTCCATCCAATTTTCTGCATTGTCTTGAGCTTCCATACTTATTCACCAAAACAGAGAAAGTTTTTTCTATTTCTAACCACACAATTTATTAGTTTTTATCTAAAACAAAATATATACCAAGCACTACAGTGGTCCTGTTCAGGCCCAGTGTTGTAACTTTCTCTCTGATACCATATGTAATAAACCTCAAATTATCATATATATATATAAAAATTCCTAGGGACATTATCCTCTACATAACCAAATTTTATCATCTCGTAAGATGGGTGCTTACATTTCCCTTTTGGCTTGGAGTGACCCTTTGTCATGTTAATTTAACCCATACGAGAAGTTCCAACGAAAAAATAGGCATTTTTCTAACTCCTATATCTTACTATATAGATATTAATACTTAAATGTATTTTCCCATTCGCTAGGATTTGAATTTTCATCTTTCTAATTAAAAGAGTCGGGATGAAGTGGACTTTGCATGCACATTTTTATAACCCTAAAATTAACTACTTATACTCCTACCAAGCTGAATCGACACTAGAATCCAAAAGCGTACCAGGGATGACTATTGTTATTAAAGGTGATTTAAGAGAGGGTAACA
The DNA here is from genome assembly GCA_009831015.1 of Picea engelmannii. NCBI lineage: Eukaryota > Viridiplantae > Streptophyta > Pinopsida > Pinales > Pinaceae > Picea > Picea engelmannii. The sequence continues at coordinate 624,782 of ML781968.1, read as the reverse complement.
ATGCGCTTTCTCTGATGTTTACGTTTTAGTTATGATCCAATTTGTGTCTCCACCATAACAAACAGAACCTCGACTTGACCCGCTTATCTCACTGCATAACTAACTAACTGCCCCTCCACGTCCTGTTGGTGTAAAGGAAGGAGCACTTCAAAGTCAAGGTGTAACGATCGATCATTTACACTGTACAGTCATGGTTATACTGTTGTTTAACTTTGTATCTTCGACATTTAAGGGAGTCAGGTGTATCTTTCAGGAGGTGTTAAGACTCTGTCCTAAAATTAATTGGGCCTCAGTCCCAATGCCTTTTCCTCTTGTTCTTCCCAATCCTGATGTGCCAACCAAGCCCTAGCACATGGCTTGTACTTCTCAGATGGTTAAGGGTGGTATTCATCCTTCTAGGGTTTTGGCAGTCTCATTCTTTTTCTTTTGATTTCGAAGAGGAGAGTTCTGCATTACACATTGTTGCACAGGGAAGGTTTACCACCTCTATAAACATCGTTGGTGAAGTCAGCAGTAACATCCGTCTACCTGGTAAGATTCTATGGAACTATCAAATCCTAGGTTAAACAAAGGGTTCATGGGGTGTGTTTAAGAAGATATTTCCTTTCTGTATTAGGTTCAAAGTCTACGCGATTTTCTCCCGTCATACCAATGTAGCCTGTAGAAGAGGTTATTACTGAGAGTTCCTGGTTTATACCACCATGATCCTGCGCCCTCTGTTTGTGTCTCGTGGGTTTCTACCGGTTCTTTTATTTCACTCTGAGATTAGAAACTGTTTTTGGAGGTCACAATCGTGTAGCACAAAAAGAGTTCATTCATACGTCTCAGAGAGATAAAAGGGTCTACCATAATTGTCCTCCTCTATGTTTGATGCGTCTTATTTGTAGTATAGTGGTGGCCTTCTGGTAATTTATCTCTTAGTGAGTTGGGGTATTTTCCTAAGCACATCTACTATTCATATATATAATGTCGTTCCTCACGTTCTTCATTTTTGTTCATACAGAGTTTTTGTTTATAATAGATTGATCTTCTTGAATTCACAATGTTATTTCCTATGTTAATTATTTGTTTAAATTCTGTGTGAAAGAGGTAATATTTGTATTAATGGTGTGACCTTTTTTTGTTCGAGGTACCCACCAGAAGTTCTAGGCATCAATGTCCCCATCCAGGGTCACATTACACAACTAGGCTTGACCACTGCAAGCCGTGGTATTTTAAGTTAAGTAGTCTGGCATCCTCGTGGATCTCAAACTATACATTCAATTTTATAAATTGAAGTTTAGTACTTTGCTAACACCTCCCTGTGATGATTGAATACAGGGATGTCAACTCCTTGGCGCAAATATCGGCCTCTGCTCAACGTGACAAAGGTACTTGGGTTCCATTAAAAAAAAGGGCTCCCAACTCACTTCTTAAAACAAGCATGGAAGACACGATTATGTTCGTAGTGTTTCTGTTGTGATAACTAATTTGGAAAAAGACTTATCTTTGGCGTTCTATATATTACCCCTGTGATTTAATGTATTGGAACAATTTTACCAATTAAAATGGCCATCATTACTAGATTTTGTTGATGACAGTCTGGGTAGTCTTTTGTTATTGAAAACTGTCTGTTTGGATATTTCCCTAAAGGAATCATTTGGAGGCAGGTTTCACAATCCAAAACTCTGCCTTTTTATTTTGTAGAATTTTTGTCCTTTCAATAGATTATATCCTCCAAATCAATTGCACTACTCTGTATTCTCCCTTGGAAAATATTTCTATAAAAAAAATACGAAGCAATGGTTTGCTACTTATTCTAAATGGAAAAGTCGTAACCCTAAATTTCTTGTATTCCTTCTGTGCACAGACTAAGTAGAAAGTGTCAGCGTTAATGATGTATCGGCAAAGTCAATTGATTCAATTCCCTGCCGTAATGTTAGCATGATTAAATCATCACGTTTAGGATAGTCTTACTCCCTGGATTCTATTCACTCCCCTATGTTTCATCGTTCTAGACTATATGAATGATTTTTTATTTTTTTTTCTTTTGGATTAAATTTACAGAATGGAAATAAATGCATATATTAGTTATGTTCGTTCATTGATAAATATTTGGTTCTGTTTAAAGTCCGAACCTACATATGCATGTAATAGTTATGTTCGTGCATTGACTCATATTTGACTCTATTAAAGTTTGGAACATATATGTATGCATATAATATCTCTGTAAGTTTATTGATACATATTAATCTTTGTTTTAAAGTTCTGAAACACATAAATGCAGATATTGTCTCTGCTCGTTCATTGATATCTATATTCGACTTTGTTTAAGGTTCTAAAACATATATATGTATGCATATAATAGCTCTGTCGATTTATTTATACATATTAGGCTCTGTTTTAAAGTTCTAAAACACATATACACATATATTTGCTCTGTTCGTTCACTGTTACATATTCGATTCTGCTTTAAGAAAATTGATTTCCAAAATTAAGTCTACAATTAAATCCTATAGTCTATTTACTGAATTTCGAATATCCATTGTTCTAGGTTATTGCATGCATACCATCATTAAGGATCCCATTAGAGTAATAACCAATTCGTCCAACAGAGGTAGAATACTGAATATTTAGGTACAGGAAAAGACTTACAACAGTTATACGATCATTAAAAACAGATATTAGGACTCCTTTCTGTATAGCTATAACATGTACATTATATCTAATAAAAAGAATCATTTAGACAGATAGAGTTTATATTAACATATATGAACTAAACTTGTGGAGAAAACAAATGGAACAACCACGTTCCACCCAACCGTAGAATCGAGCAGCCATGATTACTTACCTGATTCACCCCCTAGCCTGACTATGAGTCCATAAGGGAGAACTTGGAAGTCCCTCTACAACACTGTCCTTCAATTCAGTCACTTTGGTCTTGCCTCACACCCTTTCAGTGTTCATAACAGCAAGTGAAAAAAAAAAGATCAAAAACAGACTCTTTCCTAGGCATACTTAGCAGCGTCCTCTGGGTGCCATCTTGGCACAGTTTCCTAGCTTCAACAAGCTTTTTTGGGCTTTGACCTTCAAATATACATGATCTCTCTCTTGAAACTCTAAGTGTCTCCTTTTTAGATCTGCATAGCTCTTCTATCTATCCCGTGCCTCCTTCAAGTTATGTTGTACCTTTCTTACCATGTTCTCCATTTCTTGTAGCATCTCTAGTCCAACCATGAGTCTGTCAGTAGGGTTATCCCAACTAATTGGAGCCATACACTTCATGTCATACAATACTTCGAAAGGGCTCAACTTTGTTGAAGTTTGGTACCCATTGTTATACGCAAATTCTACCAAGTGTATGTAGTCCTCCCACTTGTTTGGTTTTGTTCTTACGTACATGTGGAGCATATCCTCTATGATTTGGTTTGTCCTTTCAGTATGTCCATCTGTTTGTGGATGATAACTTGTACTGAAATTCAAGTTGGTACTGAGCCCTGCAAACAATTCATTCCAAAAGGCGGAGGTGAATTTTACGTCTCTATCTGAAATCATCGTTTTAGGAATACCATGCAGTCTAAAGATTTCTTTCATGAATATTTTAGCAATATTTATAGCTTTAAAATTAGACTTTACAGAAATAAAATGTGCAAACTTACTGATTTTACCGATCACAACCATGATAGAGTCATTTTGTTTCTGAGTTTTAGGCAAACCTGTTATAAAGTCGAGTGATATAGTCTCCCATTTCCATTCTGGTACTGGTAATGGCTGTAAGAGGCCGGTTGGATGTTGGTGCTCGGCCTTAACCTGCTGACAATCTTGGCACCTAGCCAAGTATTTCGCAGTTTCTCCCTTCATATTTGTAGTGGCCATATTATTTAACATCAATTAATTCTACAAAAAAAACAATAAAATTCAATAATTCCTTTTATCTTTACACATACGCATTTTAAATTGATCAACGAATAATAAAATTTTATAACAAAATAAAACAAATACACAATTTAAATTACCTTGTTCTGATGCTAACCCTCCACTTTCCACTTGCCTTGTTGACCACTGCTGAATTGTGTAAACACTGCCCAAAACTTGTTCCACCCTGCCAACTAGGACAACTTCCTAGCTCCAGGATATCATATGGATATCCTGGCCCCCATTCCCAAAACCCCCAGCAAACCGGTACCTCCTGAACTAATCCTCCCAACTCCAAAACTCAACTCTCCTCCCTCCAAATCCAAGAGAGCCCCAAAGAAAAATAATAATCCCATCGAATGATCCCTTTCCTCCATAACCTCCTTCGCTCATATCCCTCCTTCACCGCCCTTTTCTCATTTACTTCCTTACCTACACTTAGTTAATGCCCCTTATCCTTTCATTTATTATTTTATCCCTTCATAATTAATATCTTATCCCTTTCCGTGTACGTAACCTTTTTAATTTAAACAATATAACTTATTAATCTTTTAAATTTAATACCCATGTTATTGAATGTAATAGGTAGTTAATTAATTAATTAATTAATCAAAATTATAACCTTTAATTAATTAATAAATACTTAATTAATATCATTAGACCAATCTTTGTTTAGTTATGAACATGGTAGGAAAAATTAATTACCTAATAAATCTTTTACTTAATAATTCCTAAGTATATATACTACTAGGGTTGTTGCATACACCCACCCTTTAGGAAACTTCGTCCTGAAGTTAAGGTATCTTATGGTACAAGGAAAAGAAACATGGTTCACACATTCATAACAATTAATCAACATTATCAGTAAGTAAGTCAAGAAAACTCATACATACTAGTGTATATGTACAAGAAATGCATGTGTAGCTAGTACATACAAATCTCATGCATGTACTAATAATCAAAACTGTCATCCTTTAGTAATTTATGTATGCATCCAA
>ML781968.1:559382-619840 GCA_009831015.1 Picea engelmannii | reverse complement strand
TGCATGTACTAATAATCAAAACTGTCATCCTTTAGTAATTTATGTATGCATCCAATCTAGTCAGCAAGACTAGTCTTTTATAAAATACAACAAACCAATCAATTGTTTGAGAAATCCTTTAATTACTATTATCCGGTTCAACAATGTTATTTTAAACAACTGTGGTTTAGTTACGAAATTATGAATATTCATATATACACATTTCTCACTTTATTTTTGAAGGGAAAACATTAAATACCACCACAAGACAGATCTCCATACCTTCTCAACTATTACTACTCATCCTTCCTCCCTAACCTACTTCCATCTCCATTCATATCCTTCCTCTGCTAGACTATCTTGGAGCGTCAACTATATTGACCTAACTCCAAATAGAACCCATAAGCGGAAGTGTCGCTATCTCGACCAAGCTTCCCTAGTAGGCATCTGACAATCATCATCACACATCTTGGGGAGCATGAACTAACACCGTCCTCCCATGACTTCAGGTTTCAGAGGATACACGATGGGAAATGCCTCCACCCCTCCTAACAAGACTAGGGTCCACACCCTACAATGGAATACACAATGGCGCCATGTTGTTGGGGGTTTTGTCATTGTTTATTCAGTTTTGGGCAGTGTCATCACCTGAAATCATGCACTGGTCCACATATCATAGCAATGCATCCAAGCCAATATAAATTCCACATACAATATTCATACCATAATGTTTCTCGGTTAGTGGTAATGATATCCACTTTCATCATCATTATCCCTTGGCTATTTCATAGCCCTTAACCTGTAGATTAGTTTGTAACACAAACTCATACATTTCTATGCATTATCATCATGTAATTTCATACTATCATCATTTCAATTTGGTATCCCTGTATCGATAAATTAACATCAAATTTTTCCAATTAGAAATAGATCTCATACTATCCCATAATTCAATTTCGACACCTATTCATAAGATTATCATTTACCCAAAATAGATTGCATATTATCCAACATCATCCTGATAGCATTTAAACATTCATTAAATTCACATTCTCACAATATGTCGCATCATATACATCATCATCAATAACATTTAAACATTTGTAAAGTTTACATTCACATAATAGATAGCATTACATACATCATCATCAATAACATTTAATCATTCATAAAAGTTCATACATTTAAAGTTTAGGTGTACCACTTAATAGTTTCATTGTGACTAGAAAATAAAGTATACAGGCCTCAGGTAATCCTGGCTATCTAAGTCAAAAGGTGGTGTTACATACACCGATCCTTCGAGAAACATGTTCTCAAGGTGGTCAAAAAAGTGAGGGATAGTCTTGTCGTAGTGTCTCGACGTCTTCCCAAGTAGCAGATCCTGGACTATACTTGTCCCACTGGACCTTAACTTGGTCTACTAGACGGTTCCTGAGCTGTCAGACTCTATGGTCCAATATGCGTAACGGTTCTACCATGAGGGTTCCCACATATGATACCTTCAATTCCTTCCAATTTAGTTTATGTGATTCATCAGCAACATAATGACATAAAACAGATACATGAAATACATTATGAGTTTTATGCAAGTGGGGTGGCAGTACGAGACGATATGCAATGGGTCCAATTTTCTCTTGGATCCTGAATGGTCCTATAAACTGAGGTGACAACTTTGTCCCCTTCTCGAACCGTATGGTACTCTTATTAGGCCTGATATGAATGAAAACCTGGTCTCCCACTTCATAACTTCAGTCGGTCCTGTGTGCATCTGCATAGCTTTTCTGCCTATCCTGTGCTTTATCTAGTCTCTGCCTAATCTGAATCACCTGTTCCTCCATTTCTTGAATCAATTCTGGCAGAATTGTTACTCGGTCCTCTAGTATATCCCAACTCAATGGCCTTCTGTATGGCCTCCCATACAAAGCTTCATAGGGTGGCATTCTGATGGAACTATGAAAACTGTTATTTTAGGCAAACTCTACCAAAGGTAGGTACTTCTCCCACTGGGTTTGATTATCCATTACATACATCCTAAGCATGTCTTCCATGACTTAATTTACTCTCTCAATTTTCCCATGTGTTTTAGGATGATAAGTTGTGCTTAAGTTCAACTGAGTCCCCAACACTGACTGTAAACTTGTCCAAAACCTAGAAGTGAATCTGGAGTTCCTATCTAAAATGATCTTCTTAGGTATCCTGTGCAAACGGATAACCTCACTTACAAACACACGTGCCACATCAGTGACATCGTAAGTGTCTCTAACCGAAATAAAATGAGCACTCTTGGTTAACTTATCCACTATCACAAGAATGGCATTGTGTCTATGGGGTGTGAGCAGCAACCCCACAACAAAATCCATAAATATGAATTCCCATTTGGACATAGGAACATCATGTGGTTGTAGAAGGCCTTCCAGGTGATGGTGGTCAGCTTTCACTTGTTGACACTCCAGGAATTTGGCGACGAAATGGACTACATCGTGCTTCATGCCTACCCAGAAGAAGAGCTTCCTCATATCTGCGTACATCTTCTTCACACCCGGATGCACACAATAAAGTGCTCTATGGGCTTCCTTCAGTATGATGCTTCGAATATCCCCATTCTCAGGGATGTACATCTTTCCTCAATATCTTAACAATCCGTCTGTTTCCAGACTATATCCTTCATACTTTGGATCTAATTGCCTCTCGCTCTGGAGGTTTGAAGTAACCTTTAAATACCAACTATCTCCTGGGAGTTGTGTCAACAGATGTTCCCTCAGATTGACCTTTAAGGTTACCAAGGAGAAGATACGTGGTCTCCTACTCAAGGCATCTATGACCACATTTTCCTTTCCCTTTATGTATGAAATACCAAAATCGTACTCACTCATAAACTCACTCCATCGCCTTTGCCTGAAATTCATATCTCTTTGAGTGAAGAGATGTTTTAAACTTTGATGGTCTGATTTGAGCTCAAAGTTTCACCCAACAAGATAGTGCCTCCAAAGTTTCAGAGCTAGCATTACAGCTGCCAACTCTAAATAATGAGTCGTGTATAGCTCCTCATGTTTCTTCAACTTCCTTGACGCATAAGCTATCACTCCTCCATCCTGCATTAACACGGCCCCCAACCCTTGCTTCAAGGCATCCGTGTAGACTGTGAAGTCCTTTTCCATATCCGGCACTCGTAGAATTGGCTCACTGGTTAGTAACCTCTTAAGCTCAACGAATTCACTATCACACTCTATTGTCCATTCATTTCTGACCCCCTTGCGCTGTAAGGTGGTGATGGGTTTCGCTATTTTTTAGAACCCTTCCACAAATCTCTGGTAATAACCTGCTAGCCCCATGAAGCTTCTCACCTCATGGGCATTTTTCTGCACTGGCCACTCCATAATGGCCTTTACCTTTTCTAGGTCCACAGAGATTCCTTCACTGGAAATGATATGACCTAAATAGTGGATCTCTTTCTGGAAGAAGGAACACTTTGACAACTTCCCATACAATTTGTTCTCCCTAAGGCAGGACAACACTATTCGCAAGTGTTCCTCATGTTCTCTTTCATTCTTGGAATAGATGAGGATGTCATCTAAAAAGACTTGTACAAAACGATCTAAATACTTCTGGAATATGCCATTCATGAGGCTCATGAATACTGTTGGTGCATTGGTCAATCCGAAAGGTACTACAACAAACTCGTAATGTCCAAACCGAGTTCGGAAGGAAATTTTTGGGATATCACTTTCTTTAATCCTTAACTAATGATACCCTGATCGAAAATCAATCTTGGAGAATATCGTTGCTCCTTTCATCTGATCGAAGAGGTCATCTATTCCCAGCATTGGGTACCTATTTTTCACTGTAGCACGGTTCAAGTCCCTGTAGTCTATACATAGTCGTAAGGATCCGTCCTTCTTCTCTACAAAAATTACCGATGCGCCCTAGGGTGAACCACTAGGCCTTATTATCCCTAAGTCCAATAACTCTTTCAATTGCAATTGCAATTCACAAAGTTTCAGCGCTGTCATCCGATACAGAGTCTTGGAGATTGGTTCTGCACTAGGTTTTAGCTCAATAGTAAAATCAAGCTCCCTCTTAGGAGGTAACCCTGGTAACTCGTTCGGAAAGACATCTTTAAATTCTGACAATACCGGGTACTAATCCAATGAGGGTCCTTTCCTTTCATTCACTGCTTCCACTACATACAATCGACACCCTTGTCTCAAGCATTGCTTAACCTTCATAGTTGATATAAAGCGTAATGACACTTTTCTTTGTACACCCTGGATCTCTACTGGTCTTCCTTCATCGTCGACACAAAGCACCCTCTTTGTGAAACAATCTACCAAATCTCAATGAGCTGCTAACCAATCCATTCCAATGATTAGGTCATATGCCCCAAGAGCAGTGACGTATACCTTCAACCTGGTAGTACACACTCCCAGGTATACTATACAATTATCAACACTAGGTCCTACTGCTTGTTTTTTCCCTGAAGCCATCTCGAATTGTTTGAAGTCATCGTGCTCGTAGGCTGCCAACCCACTCTTTTCTAATGCAGATGGTGAAATGAAACTATCTGTCGCACCAGAATCAAACAAAATCTTAACATTGATATGATTTAGCGTACCTGATGACTCCACCACCATGGATTGATGTTCGGCCTGGCGATTATTAACTGCTGCATAAATCTGGTGGTTGCTACTTGCTCTCCCCATCGGTGCCTTTCCTTCTCTATGCACAAACCTTGATTGTAACTCTGGGCAGTCACGCTAGTAATGGGGTCCTCCGCACCCCCAACAGGTAACACAAGATTGAACCTGCGCACTATTATGTGACTGTCTCTGAAATGAGTTTCTTCCCCTGGAACCCCTGCCCCTACTCGTTGTTCTTTGAGATGGTCATGGACCTGTCTGCATCATTGGCGATGAACGAGATGTTGCACTCACTGCCATTGAAATCCCTGCAGCTACTATCCTTGGCACGACTCTGTTACCATATGGCGGTGGCCTTGAGCCCCCTCCCCTAGGAAATGTTCTCGAGGCCTACCCTACGAATCCAGGATGATGCAGAAATGTCAGTCTTGTACCCCCGGTTAATTTCATGTGTTCCTCCACATAACACGCATTTTCCACTGCTTCTGCTACTGAAGAAGGTTTCCACATCCGTACCATAGCTCTTATCTTAGGGTTCAATCCATAGACGAAGTGCTCTGCCTGTCGTTGGTCATTGTCCATATACAAAACATATTTGACCAGTTCCATAAATTTGATCTCATATTCTTCTACAGTTCTGTTTCCCTATACTAAGGCATGAAATGCCCCTACCTATTGTTCCTCATAGTACACTGGTAGATATTTCCTTCGAAACCTCTTCTCGAAAAGTTCCCAAGATATTGTGTCTGGGGTAAGGTGCAGTTGTCTTTCCAGGTTGCCCCACCAGTTCAAGGCACTGTCTCTTAACTGAAAAATTGTGATCTTCGTCTTTGAGTTGGCAACATAGTCCCTTAAGACAAAACACCTTGTCATGCCTTCCAACCATGCTTCCGCGCGTTCACTGGCGCCACCCCCGAAAAACTCCAGAAGTTTGATATTCTACAATTCTCGCGTGATGTCTTCGGGTGGAGGTCCTCCCCCTGAATCCCTTGACGCTTCTGGATTACCCATTCCAGACAGTGGGGGTTCCACTTCAGTCCCTGCCGGTTGTCGCCCCTTTAAAGTCTCATTAATGGCTTCCAACAAGTGCAGTATGAGGGCTAGTTTGGGTGATGGTGGTGGTGGCGCTGGCGGTGTTGGCGTTGCTTGTGACGATGCTCCCCTGCCTCGGCTCCCTCGAGTCCTGACCATCCTGTATGCTTTAACCTGCATCAACCAAGTTGTCAGAGTGATTTCGAGGATGTTTCAAATTGGTGCTACTCAAACTAGAAACAGGGTTAGGCGTAAGTTTTATTAGGGGATTGGCTAGGTTAGGATTAGGATTAAGTGTCTAAGCTTGATTTCTTCACTCCTATGAAAAATCTATTGGTTCCCTTTCCCTATAGCTATGCTAGTATTTCGCCATACTCGCCAATTCCTATGCTTACCCTCCTAGTGCATATGTCGCCTCCTCCCCGCCTGTCCCAGTCTAAGTCTTTTTAACTTTTCACTTACGACAAAATATCCTCCGGCGCCTGACTCAGGAGATTTTCCTTGGCGTGTAGTGTTGGCATTGTCGAATGCTGCATTGAGATTTAGCGTTGACTTGACTGGTGGAATGGAGTGGAGGGACTTGGTGCTTGGATCGATGAGTTGTGTGTAAGGTCTCATGAGTCTGACGCTTGGATAATCGGAGATTATTCTTCAGGCTAGTACCTTGCTATTATTGGCAATTAAACTATTTATATGCAAATTTATTTGTAAAAGTGATATGTGTGGCACGTTGGTGTTATTTCTCTTCTTTAGGCACATCGCTTGGTGGGTGGTCGTGGGTTCAAAACCCATAGACTCCCCTAAATTTAAATCTCTCCAAAATAATTTTTATTAGTATCGTAATGTTATGTTTAAATATTATTAAATATGTTAATGTTAATAACACATTAATTACTTAATTACTGTTATTAATTATTATTATTAATTACTTTGGACAAAATTAAGTTTAGAATGTAAATACTTAATTTCTATGCAAAAAAAGTTGACATTCAACGAGATTAGAAATTTAAATTTAATTATTAAAATTTAGATTTAAAATTAAAATTAATTATTTAAAATGCAATTAAAGTAAATTGATAAAAATGAATTAGTAAAAGAATAAAATATAATATAATATAAAAAAATATGTATCTCTACAGTCGGGCAGTGGGTCCTTGCATGAGGCCCACGTGCCCCCTCCTTCCTGCTTGCTCTTCATACCTAACCATAAAACCCTACACCTTCCAGCTCTTCGAACCCTACGCGTCCTTCCTCTGCCGCATCCTTCTCATCCACTGAGACCTTCCTTGCATCCTTCTCCTCCTACTCCTCTTAGTTCAGATAGGATGAATTGGAAGAAGGCGAAGGGACTGGTGTTGGCAGCAATTGCAGGGCTACTCATGTAAGTTCTTGCAAGTTTTCGACGAACGAGCGGTGGGAAAAGAGATTCCAGAGGGTAAGGAATCAATTACGGTTAAATTTAATTTCTCAGTTGTGTGCATTTACACCCTCCATTCCCACTTACTCAGCTGATAAATACTGCTGGGGTTTGTTTAATGGAGGTCAATCTTTAGGTTATCATTTAAATCTCTCCAAGAGTAAATTGACTCAAATTTATCATACGAGTAAATTTGAGTTGCAAGGATTCATAGGCTCATCATCATCGGATCTTGCGAGGCGGAATATAGAGGAGGAGGAGGAAGAGGAAGTGACAAAGAATTCTCCTTCTCCTGTCAGTGATGGTTGTTTGAATTTTGACATGGCCAAGCGTATTCTTTCTACGCTAAAGGAGATCCCTGTGTATGTCAGTTATGTTGACGCTAACCTGTGGCACATCTGGCTTGCTAAATCTCTTAGCGATTTCAACAAGGAGGTAGGAGTATGCTCACCAAGATTTAAACTTTAGGTCGATAGCTATCTCAAATTACTACGATATTATCACCTAACAATAAAAATCAATTTATAATAAAACAAGAGGTTTTGTGTTTTTCCCTTTTTGATTTCATTTAATGAATCCATCAACAATTTGACCAAGAAGGCAAGCCTGGGAACCCTTGCTAAGTTATTTGCATTTTGTGCAACTCCAGTTGTATTCTGAGACCTTGAATTTACATTAAACCAGGAATTTTAGTATTTTTACCCTTTAGAATTTATTTAAAATAAAATAAGTTCCTAATTTTAGTATTTTACCCTTTAGAATTCATTTAAAATAAAGGAAGTTCCGACAAATACAAATTTAAATTTATTGAGTTTTCCAGCATGAAAGAACCAATATATGCATTATTTTCACCAGAGTTCCCCCTCTTTGTTAAACTAGTGGGCTTTACATTCAACTTAAATCCCATGGCTAAGGAAATATTTTCCATCGAAATCACCCAGGAGATTTGCACCTAACTTCATTGAGATACACTACCTAGGACAAAGACAAACTACATAGACTGAGTTAACAATGAGATATCGTAAATTTCCTTCCTCCTCTGTTCAGATACACCATGGAGGAGAACTGCATAGGTTGAGTTGACAATGAGATATCACAAGAATCCTGCATCCCTGCATCTACCAGAGATGAATTAACAGGTTTTAGGGCTATCCTAGGGCTGTCCATCATAATCGAAAGGAAATTCTAGAAATTTGCTTGGTGAAGAAAGCGTTTGTTTTCTTTTCTTTTTATTTTTCTTTTTCTTTGGTTTTTTAATTTGTTTCCTCACTTTTTGAGCGAGAGGAACTGGAAATTGAAACCAAATTCTCTGATTATTTGGGAACCATATTCTCACTGTGGCTTGAGAGGTCCACACAAAAGTTTAAAAGTTGCACTAATCTTCTTATTTAGTCACGCTTAGATTTGAACATAACAAAATTCTTTGGCATATTGCGGTAGGAAGTTCAAATTTATGGATCTATTGTTAATTACATTAGAAGAAGCAATGTAAAATTACCATTATTGTAAACTTTTTTTATAATACTCTCAATTCCTTTTATGTTTACAATGAAAGACCCCATATATTTTGGGGAAGATATATTTAGGAAATATTGGAGAACATCTGCAACAACCCTAGTTGCTTGTTTTACTTTGGTAAATTTGTTTTTTTACATTTTCAATTCGTATTGCATTTATTTTTATATTTGTGTTAAAATTTCTGTGTTTGGTTTGCAGGTTAGGCATAGCTGGAGTTAGAGCTTGGAGTTTTGGCTCTCAGGCCTAGATTTCAAACAAAAGCTCAGATACCATTTGTAGTGGCCATATTATTTAACATCAATTAATTCTACAAACAAAACAGTAAAATTCAATAATTCCTTTTATGTTTACACATATACATTTTAAATTGATCAATGAATAATAAAATTTTATAACAAAATAAAACAAATACACAATTTAAGTTACCTTGGTCTGATGCTAACCCTCTACTTTCCACTTGCCTTGTTGACCACTGCTGAACTATGTAAACACTGCCCAAAACTTGTTCCACCCTGCCAACTAGGACAACTTCCTAGCTCCAGGATATCATATGGATATCCTAGCCCCCGTGCCCAAAACCCCCAACAAACCGGTGCCTCCTGAACTAATCCTCCCGACTCCAGAACTCAACTCTCCTCCCTCCAAATCCAAGAGAGCCCCAAAGAAAAATAATAATCCCGTCGAATGATCCCTTTCCTCCGTAACCTCCTCCGCTCATATCCCTCCTTCACCGCCCTTTTCTCATTTACTTCCTCACCTACACTTAGTTAATGCCCCTTATCCTTTCATTTATTATTTTATCCTTTTGTAATTAATATCTTATCCCTTTCCATGTATGTAACCTTTTTAATTTAAACAATATAACTTATTAATCTTTTAAATTTAATACCCATGTTATTGAATCTAATAGGTAGTTAATTAATTAATTAATTAATCAAAATGATAACCTTTAATTAATTAATAAATACTTAATTAATATCATTAGACCAATCTTTGTTTAGTTATTAACATGGTAGGAAAAAATAATTACCTAATAAATATTTTACTTAATAATCCCTGAGTATATATACTACTAGGGTTGTTACAATATTAGGCCAATAAAATAATTTCCTAAGTGTTGTTATTGTTTTCTGGTAACCTGTGTGGCCAGAATACGGCTTCTTATGCACATCATCCAAGATTGTTAATTTTAACCCTGTTGAATCTGGTATGTAAAGTCTGTTTTTAAATCGTAGCAGTCCCTTCTCGTCGATACTTAGATCTGGTGTATCTAAGTTCATGATATTGTTTGGTAATTCTTCCATCATTTTAGTACAATTTTTGTCATCAATACCTGTTGTCCTTATTCTTTCTTCCAGATTAATTTATGCTCTGCTGAAATTCATCTCAAATAACCCATGGATTCTTCTACTTAAAGTGTCTGCTACTTTGTTTTCCTTGCCCTTGATATGCCTAACCTCAAAGTCGAATTCGCTTAAGAAGGCTAACCACCTTGCTTGCATTGCGTTAAGATCTGGTTGGTTAAACATATATTTCACCCCGCTGTTGTCTGTTAATAATAGGAATCTTTTGCCCATTATGTAATGTCGCCACATCTTTAAGGCATGTATTACTACTGCCAATTCTAAGTCATGAGTGACATAATTTCACTCATGTTCTTTTAATTTCTGGGACTCATAACAAATGACATGTCCTTCCTGAGTTAGGACACCACCTAGCCCTTATTTACTTGCATCGACACATACAATGAAGTCTTTGTCTGGGTTTGCTACTTTCAATATGGGTGTCATTGTCAATAATTCCTTTAGTTTGTTGAAGATGTATTGACATTTCTCTGACCAGTTAAACCTGGTTCCTTTCTTTTGTAATGATGTGATAGGGTAGGCTATCTTGGAAAACCCTTCTATAAACTTGCGGTAGTATTCGGTGATTCCCATGAACGATTGTATATCTGCTACATCTTTAGGTACCGACCATTCCATAATGGCTTTTGTCTTTTCTGGGTCTACGACAATGCCCTCTACTGAAATTACATGTCCAAGGTATTGTATTTCCTTCTCATAGAAGTCATGCTTGTCGAAGTTGGCGTACAATTTGTGCTTCCTTAACGTTTGCAGAACTATCTTTAAGTGTTCCTCATGTTCCTCCTTCGTCTTTGAATAGACCAGAAAATCGTCGATGAATACTACCATGAACTTGTCCAAGTACTCACTAAAAATACTGTTCATTAGGCACATAAATGTGGTTGGGGCATCAGTGAGTCCGAAAGGTATGACTACAAAATCATAGTGTCCATATCTTGTCCGAAATGTTGTTTTGTTTATGTCCTCTTTTATCCGAACTTGATGATAACCAGATCGTAAATCCAATTTTCAGAAGATCTTGCCCCCCCCTACTTGATCGAGTAGGTCATTTATCCTTGGTAAGAGGTATTTATTCTTAATAGTCATTTTGTTTAGTTGTCTATAATCGATACATAATCTTAGGGTGTTGTCCTTTTTCACAAAGAGGATTGGTGCTCCCCAAGGTGAGACACTTTTTCTGATATACTCTTTGTCCAACAATTCCTGTAATTGTATTTTTAATTCTGTCAATTCTGGTAGACTCATTCGGTAAGGCACCTTTGAGATAGGGGCAGAACCGGGTAACAGATCTATGGAGAAGTCTATTTCCCTTCTAGGGGGTAATTCTGGTATCTCTTCTACAAACATGTCTCTCAAATCACGTAAGACAACAAAGTCTTCCAACTTTGGCTTGTCCTTCTTTTCTGCTAGACTCGTCACTTGGATGGCATAAACTTGGCATCCTTTTCTCACACATTTATTTAGTTGCATTGCTGAAATTTGTCTGACTAATACTGGTTTTGGTATACCTTGGGCTGTCCTAGTGGTGCCAGAATCATCTTTATAGTTAAGTATTTTTGTATAACAATTTAATATTGCTTTGTGTCGTTCCAACCAGACCATCCCAATAATCATATCATAAGATCCTAGTGGTAGTATGTTCATATCGGTCCTTATAATTTGACCATCTAGGTTGAACTCAAAATCCAAAATATAGTCAATTACTTTCCTTTTTGTACCTGTCGCTAGTTGCACAAGCCATGATTTTGTGTGCTTCGGTCTCTTAAGTTTATTTGACTCTACTACCTTCGGAGTAATATCACTTAATGTTGCCCCAGGGTCAATTAAAACATAAATTTGAGTGTCCTGAATTTTAGCTTCGACTTCTACTATTGAGGACTGGTGGTTAGCTTGTCGTCCATCGATGGCTGCATTTATGCGATGTAGGCTCCTGCCCATGTCTCCCACTATCGAGGGTTCTTGCAGGTTATGAACAAAAGTTCTATTTTTTGAACTCAATCATGGGTAGTTCCTCCTGAGATGAGGTTCTCCAAATTCCCAACACTTCAATGGCTCACAGGAGTTGTCCCTGAACCTTTTCACTCCCAGGTTTGTCGGTTTTCCGTTGCCTTGAGTATTTGGAGGTTTAGAGTAAAAATCCTTTCTCAGAAAACTCTTCAATGTATTCTTATAAGGGGTTGGTTGGTACCCCTTCCTCCACTAGTTCATTCGATCTTGTTTCTTGTCCTTCCAGGCTTTGGGAAACTATGCTTGCTATTTATATTGGTCGTAGCACATCCGTGAATTTCTGAATACTTCACTTAAAGATTTGGGGTTGTCAAACTCAATTTTGTTCTTGTAGGATTGTGGTAGACAACTTAGAAATTGGTGAATTTTTACTTTATCCTCCCGGATGTATGGTACGAACCTTAGTAGATCCAAAAATTTATTTATAAGGTCCTCCACCGTCATCTGTCCAAGTCGTAACATGTAAAATTCCTTCATCTTCCTTTCATAATAATTTTCAGAAAGGTATTGTTTCTTGAAATACTTTTTAAAGTCAGACCATTCCAACTGTTTCTCCTTTAGGACCTTGGCCAATTCCAGATCTTGCCACCAAATATTGGCCTTCCCTTTCAGATTGTAGATGGCCATCCTGACCTTCATGTTGTTGGAATAGTTGTAGATTTGGAAATACTTTTTAATGTCCAATAGCTATGCTTTTGCTTCTTCTCCTATTCTGGATTCCCCATCAAAGATAGCAGGTTTAATTTTTTTAAATTCTCCTTCAAGGTGGTCTACATGTTTTCTTTTTCTGTCAGTTTTAGTTCCATCCTCAGCTAGAGGTGTTCCTTCAGATGAACTGTCTCCTTTTTCTGTTTCTAGCCATGAGTTCTTGGAGGCTCTCTTGCTGACTTCTTCATCGTTATTATTGTCCTTTGGGCTTTTCTTGGTCACTATGTTGCACAGCAAGACTTCGTTTATCTCCTGCTGTTCTTGTTGTGCCTTCTTCAATTTTTCATTGTCGGCTTTAAAGATCTATAGCTCAATGATTAGGTTCCTCATTGTTTCCAACACTTCTGTGGGTGAGCTTCCATCACTATTTTTCCTTGTATCTCCAGGAGGTCTTTGCTGTGGATTTTATTCCATCCTATTTTCTGCATTGTCTTGAGTTGCCATACTTATTCACCAAAACAGAGAAAGTTTTTTTTGTTTGTAACCACACAATTTATTAGTTTTTATCTAAAACAAAATATATACCAAGCACTACAGTGGTCTTGTTCAAGCCCAATGTTGTAACTTTCGCTCTGATACCATATGTAATAAACCTCAAATTTATCATATATAAAAAAAAGTTTTCCTAGGGACATTATCCTCTACATAGCTGAAGTTTATCATCTCGTAAGATGGGTGCTTACATTTCCCTTTTGGCTTGGAGTGACCCTTTGTCATGTTAATTTAACCCATACGAGAAGTTCCAACGAAAAAATAGGAATTTTTCTAACTCCTATATCTTACTATATAGATATTAATACTTAAATGTATTTTCCCATTCACTAGGATTTGAATTTTCATCTTTCTAATTAAAGGAGTCAGACTGAAGTGGACTTTGCACGCACATTTTTATAACCCTGAAATTAATTACTTGTACTCCTACCCAGCTGAATCAACGTTAGAATCCAAAAGCGTACCAGGGATGACTATTGTTATTAAAGGTGATTTAAGAGAGGGTAACAATGCACTTTCTCTGATGTTTACATTTTAGTTATGATCTGATTTGTGCCTCCACCATAACGAACAGAACCCCGACTCAACCCACTTAGGTCACTGCGTAACTAACTAACTACCCCTCCACGTCATGTTGGTGTAAAGGAAGGAGCAGTTCAAAGTCAAGGTGTAACGACCGATCATTTACACTGGAAAGTCATGGTTATACTCTTGTTTAACTTCGTATCTTAGACATTTAAGGGAGTCAGGTGTATCTGTCAGGAGGTGTTAAGACTTTGTCCTGAAATTAATTGGGCCTTAGTCCCGATGCCTTGTCCTCCTATTCTTCCCAATCCTGATGCGCCAACCAAGCCCTAGCACATGGCTTGTACTTCCCGAATGGTTAAGGGTGGTATTCATCCTTCTAGGGTTTTGGCAGTCTCATTCCTGTTCTTGTGATTTCGAAGAGGAGGGTTTTGCATTACGCATTGTTGCACAGGGAAGGTTTACCGCCTCTGCGACCATCGTTGGTGAAGTCAATAGCAACATCCATCTAGCTAGTAAGATTCTATGGAACTATCAAATCCTAGGTTAAACAAAGGGTTCATGGGGTGTGTTTAAAAAGAGCTTTCCTTCCTGTATTAGGTTCAGAGTCTACGTGATTTTCTCTTGTCATACCAATGTAGACTGTAGAAGAGGCTATTACTGAGAGTTCCTGCTCTATACCACCGTGATCCTGCGCCCTCTGTTTGTGTCCCATGGGTTTCTACCGGTTGTTTTATTTCACTTTGAGATTAGCAACTGTTTTCGGAGGTCACAATCATGTAGCACAGAAAGAGTTCATTCATACGTCGTAGAGATATAAAAGGGTCTACCATAACTGTCCTCCTCTGTGTTTGATGTGTTTTATTTGTAGTATAGTTTTGGCCTTCTGGTAATTTATATCTTAGTGAGTTGGGTTATTTTCCCGAGAACATCTATTGTTCATATATATAATGGCGTTCCTCACATTCTTCATTTCTGTTCATACAGAGTTTTTGTTTATAATAGATTGATCTTCTTGAACTCACAGTGTTATTTCCTCTGTTAATAATTTGTTTAAATTCTGTGTGAAAGAGGTAATATTTGTATTAATGGTGGGACCTTGTTTTGTTCGAGGTACCCACCAAAAGTTCTAAGCATCAATCTCCTCGACCAGGGTCACGTTACACAACCAGGCTCGGCCACTGGAGGCCATGGTATTTTAAGTTAAGTAGTCTGGCATCCTTGTGGATCTCAACCTATACATTCGATTTTATAAATTGAAGTTTAATACTTTGTTAACACCTCCCTATGATGACCGACTACAGGGATGTCCACTCCTCGACGCAGATACTGTCCTCCACTCAACGTGACAAAGGTGATCAGGTTCCATTAAAAAAAAGGGCTCCCAACTCGCTTCTTAAAACAAGCATGGAAGACACAATTTTGTTCGTAGTGTTTTTGTTGTGGTAACTAATTTGGAAAAAGACTTATCTTCGGCGTTATGTATATTACCCCTGTGATTTAATGTATTTGGAACAATTTTACCAGTTATAATGGCCATCATTACTGGATTTTGTTGATGACAGTCTGGATAGTCTTTTGTTATTGAAAACTGTTTGTTTGGATATTTCCTTAAAGGAATTGTTTTGAGGCGGGTTTCACAATCCAAAACTCTGCATTTTTATTTTGTAGAATTGTTGTCCTTTCGATAGATTGTATCCTCCAATTCGATTATACTACTCTGGATTCTCCCTTGGAAAAAATTTCTGTAAAAAAAATTGAAGCAATGGCTTGCTAGTTATTCTAAATGGAAAAGCCGCAACCCTAAATTTCTTGTATTCCTTCTGCGCATAGAATAAGGAGGAAGTGTCAACGTTAATGATGTATCGGCGAAGTCAATTGATTCACTTCCCTATCATAATGTTAGCATGATTAAATCGTCCCGTTTAGGATAGTCTTACTTCCTGGATTCTGTTCACTCCCCTATGTTTTATCATTCTAGACTATATGAATGAAATTCTGTTTTTTTTTTTCTTTTGAATTAAATTTACAAAATGGAAATAAATGCATATATTAGTTATGTTCATTCATTGATAAATATTCGGTTCTGTTTAAGTAATAGTTATGTTCATGCATTGACTCATATTCGACTCTATTAAAGTTTGGAACATATATGTATGCATATAATAGCTCTGTACATTTATTGATACATATTAAACCCAGTTTTAAAGTTCTAAAACACATATACGTAGATATTGGCTCTGTTCGTTCATTGATATGTATATTTGACTCTATTTAAGGTTCTGAAACATATATATGTATGTATATAATAGATCTGTACATTTATTGATACATATTAGGCTCTGTTTTAAAGTTCTGAAACCCATATATGCATATATTTTCTCTGTTCATTCACTGTTACATATTCGATTCTGCTTTAACAAAATTGATTTCCAGAATTAAGTCTACAATTAAATCCTATAGTCTATTTACTGAATTTCGAATAGCCATTGTTATAGGTTATTGCATGCATACCATCATTAAGGATCCCATTAGAGTAATAACCAATTCGTCCAATAGAGGTAGAATACTAAATATTTAGGTACAGAAAAAGACTTACATCAATTATATGATCATTAAAAATAGATACTAGGACTCCTTTCTGTATAGCTATAACATGTACAGTATATCCAATAAAAAGAATCATTCAGACAGATAGAGTTTAGAGTAACATATCTGAACTAAACTTGCAGAGAAAACAAATGGAACAACCACGTTCCTCCCTGCCGTAGAATCGAGCAGCGACGATTACTTGCCCGATTCACCCCCTAGCCTGACCATGAGTCCATAAGGGCGAACTTGGAAGTCCCTCTACAACATTGTCCTTCAATTCAGTCACTTTTCTCTTGCCTCACACCCTTTCAGTGTTCATAACAGCAAGTGAAAAAAAAAAGATCAAAAATAGACTCTTTCCCAAGCATACTCAGTAGCGTCCTGCCTCCTCACATATGCTTATTTGTAACTTGCCTAGGTCTTTTCCCTTCCTTGAAATTTTTGCAGCTTCCTAAATCCCTGATTTTCAGGGGCTGCCAATGGCCAAATCACTAATTTTCCACTTGTAAAAATCAGCCCAGGCGTAGTTCCAACATGTTTCCCACTTATGGAGTCAT
This sequence comes from Picea engelmannii, assembly GCA_009831015.1. NCBI lineage: Eukaryota > Viridiplantae > Streptophyta > Pinopsida > Pinales > Pinaceae > Picea > Picea engelmannii. Next base: position 603,012 of record ML781968.1, on the reverse strand, counting down.
GGTCAGCTGCTTTTAACATGGTTGTTCCATTTGTCTTCCTACAATCAATATAAAATATTTTGTTTTTTAAACAAGTGTCATTGTCAAAATAGTTAGTTGGGTCAAATCCAATAGTCATAATAATTTATTACAATTAACAAATTCGGAATTCAAAATTGCCAAAAATGTCAAAAAAATTCCAAATTCGAATTTACCAAAAACGGAATAATTTCCCAGAAATTTAAATCTCCAAAATATTTTATTTTGGGGGATGTCACAGTGCTCTTGTGCATGGAAAAGTTTAGAGTTAGGGTTAAAGTTCTATGATTAGAGTTGGGTTCATGATTATTTAAAAGGTCAAAAGTTACTATTTGGTTGGAAAGAAGCATATCAAATATCACATAATCTACAACACGATTACCTAGCCAATGAATACAGACCATCTGGTTGGAGTTTGGTCACTTCATTACTCCATTACAAATTATAATGCCTTTGAAAACTACAGAGCTTGACTAGCTCAGTACCAAAAACTACAGAGCTTGACTAGCTCAGTACCAAACAAATTTTTAGTAAGGTCTTGAGAGCTTCATTTGTAGCTATTAGCTAAAACTAGGTCATCATCTAGCCATAAAGGATTATGGTTGGAATCATTGCTTAAGAGAATAGTTTGGTTAGTTGTAGTTCTAACACTAAAGTCTCCTAGCAGGATGATATTACATTCATTTCTCAAACTATGAATATCTTATTCTAAAATATTATAGGGACAATTTCTATCTAGATTGTTTTCCTTATAAAAAGTAGAATTAATAGGAGGGGAAATAAAAAATTGTTATATGCATATTCTTAGCATTGATGTCCAAAAATTCTATCCAAATGTATTAATTGAGAAGGTCTAATCTTATGAAGTTGAATGTGAGGAGAAATTATATTTCTAATATAACAGACTATGTCTCCTATCCCTCTACGGTATGATATTTTGTTTCATGTTGACTACAAGAGAAATCCTTATATTTTGTGGACCTTAGACTCTTCATGCTCCCATGTTTCAACTAAAAAAAATATCAATATCACTAGGGATCCAACTTAACATAGAACCCCTCAACAAAAAAAGCAACACATGTATAACATTCTCATTCCGCATGCATCTATCTGCACATATATAACACTAAAGCTGCAGGCATGTTCGAAACTCAATGGAGTGTGCAAAGAATATCACTGGAGCCCATCGCCGTGCATACTATACGAAAGTAAAGTAATTAAACAGGACAGAGACCAGTCACACTCCCCCAGTTGAAGAGTAGACCGTCCTGCTTCTCTGCAATAATATATCAACAACTTTACGATGGTTCATTTACTGAGAGAATAATTTCTAATTTACTTATAGAATATTGACGACGAGGCGAACAAATTAACGGCTGGAGAGATACGCTTTAACTGAAGAATATTGACGATGAAAGGGAGATATTTTCTGTTGTAAATAGACGGCATCATTAAAGTGCACGGACGGTACAAAATCAAATGAGAAGAAAAATCTGAAATTATCAACTCACCCCGCTTCATCTTGACCAATTACTTTTACATTGTATCCTTATATTCTTCTTTAGACCTTTCTGCCAGGTAATATTTATATATTATTTCATAATATGTGCATTTTTTTCACTAGATTATTGTGCATGTCTCTTTGGTTGCAGATTTTATATTACTAAACATGGACTAAAATTTATATATTATTTTGTATTTTATTTTTCCTCTTACGGTATCATTAAATGATTAATCATTCCGGTCCTCTGCACTTTTCTATCATTCAACATTCACACAATATTTTATGTTTTTACGAATTTCATTTTTCTTTACATAATCCATATTACCTTTCATTCCATTTTTCTTTGCAAAAACCAAAACTTATATACTAGCATATTTGGATGCGCATATCTTGATGCCCAATAAAACATAAAGTTGAAATGAATGGGAGTGGTTATGTTGTTTTAAAATCATAAGATTTTGTTTTTGCAAGGAAAATGAATGGGTATGAGTAAGTTAATGATGGTCTTTCTTATAATGGGTTAGTGGCAATGCAAATATGGAAACACAACAATCCCTTATTTTGGAGGGATTATTCAAGGTACTTTTACAATGAATTTGAATATGATGTAAAAAGATAAAATGTAGGAAATTGAATTAGCTTTTCAAAATACAACTTTTATTCATAGAAATTGTGAATAACTATGTCAAATTTGATTTTTTCTAACAATGGTATGTTATTTTTCCAACAAAATATTAGGTATATGTCTTTGTTTGTGCATGTGTTGAGTACCTTAACGATGAAATTTCATTCCAAAAACTTGTATACTTGTAGAAAATAGTTGTTCTAGTGTTGTGTATTTTTTGGAAATTTATAATATTACTTTTATATTTTTTAAAATGATCAAAGTCAATATATCCTTGAAATTCCAATGCCTTTTGTTCATTAAGGCTAAAAGGGTATTAACAAGATAAAAAACAATTTATTTATTTTTAGATCATAGATATCAGTCTCCTCTAGTGTGACATATAACTCATTCGAGAAATGGTTAAGCCAACAAAAAGTTATAAAAGAAATAAGACATGTATGTATATGATTTTGATATATGCGAAGATAAAAATAGATTAAAAATAGTAAACAATATTAATTGAAAATAAAAAACTATATATTTGGAACATGCATATTTGACTCTACCTATGTTTGTAGTTTCGTCAACAACTTAGTTGTTTAGCTTATAGAAAAATAATGTCAAAGACGGAGATATAGAGAGGTATTCACAAAAAATTAAGGTTTTTTTTATCAATTTGCAAATCAAACCACTAGGTTTGTCATCTCAAACCTAAATCCGAGGAAACCAAATCAACATACACATTGTCAAGTCCTCCCCCCCAAAAAAGAATTAAAAAGAGCATGCATGTGTTCTTTAGAACACACACACCATTCCTCCCCCCAACCCTCTCTCCTACATCTACTCCTCTCTCCTACATCTATACCCCCTCTCAGTCTCCCTCTCTATCTCCCCCATATCCCTCTCTCTCTCCCTCTCTATCTCCCCCATCTCCCTCTCTTTCACTCTCACACTCCTATACATGGTAAGACCTAGACATGGCAATACCTAGATATCGCAAGGCATGGAAAGACCTTGTCCTGACATGCCTCAAACTCTCACACCCAATCCCTCTCTATCTCCCCCCTCTTAAAATATTTCTCTCTCTCTCTCTCCTCCTACACCCGCTACTTCTTCTGCACTAAAATCCGATGGTGCCACATCAGTTTGTCAATGCAATTTCATCATCTCTCCCACGAAACCTAGTTATTAGTTTCGTTGGTGCATTAATTTCGGCTATCTGATGAACGTATATACATCCAATATCCGACAACCTATCGTCATCTATCGCGACAACTCTAAGGGCCAAAAACTCGTCGAAATTAGACATTGTTTATGATAGTTATGTTTCGGAAGTCCAACGTAAAGATACATCGAATATCCTACCTCCATACGGTTAGTACTATCAGACACATGGTCTCATATCCAACGACCATGCTCGTTGAATGTCCAACGAGGAAATAGAACCTCTGACAGGGGTGCCATACCTCCGACGATCAGTATTGTTGGTCAGGCTTTCGAATATCTGACGAATTCTTTCGAAAAATATACGATGGTTTTACATTACCTCCAAGAAGGGATCCATACCTTTGAAATCTAGGTCAAGACGTTGAATATCTTATGGCCATTTTAGACAAATATTTGATGGTTTTACAGTACCTCTGATGGGGGTGCCATACCTCTGATGGTTAGTACTGTTGGTCCATTCGTTGGATATCCGACAACACTGTATATATTACAAAAATAAAAGATTGCATTACTATTTCTTTGTCACCCATTCATTGTGACAAATAAATAGTGAAAAAGTGAATTTTTTTATGAAGCCTTGAACTTTGCCAAGTTTAACAATAGAAACCTCTCAATAATTCTTCCTCTATTTCATAGTATAATTTTCCATTTCATAAACTAGCTGCAACCATGTTAGAGATAAAGAAGCAAACTTATAGGAGTAAGTGAAAAGGAAACATTGTTTAAGGCCTCATGCTTGTATAGATAACTTCTTGGGAACCCATATAATAATTAAAACCAAAATGTGATGCTAGAGTAAATTTTATTTTAAAGAGTAAAGAATGTTTAAGTAGGGAATGCATATGAAATGTTTCAAACAAGTAGAAATAAAAGAAGTGGTCTTATAAAACTAAAACAATAAACAAAAAAATAAAAAAAAACTATAAACAAAACAAGAAATAAACTAAAATTCAAACATGCATAATAATGAATTTATGATGGTTGTTGTGGTTATTATTATTATAGCTCAAAGTAATAGGGTTTTAAGACATATCCATTCACTATGTGTGAAAATAGCTTTTTTTGGCTATCGTTTAATTTGAATGCATTGTTCCCAATATTATGAGCAATTGTGAAGGTTCCTAGTGATATGTTTTGAAACTTAGTATGCTTACCATTGTCTTCATCAGTAGAAGCCCAGAGAAAGACTCTTTGACCAACTCTAAATGATTTAACTTTTTCCTTCTTATAGCGGTACTTCTTAACAATACCCTGCCTCTTCTTTAGATTTTGTATTATTGTATCTTCTAATTTGGTATAACATAGGTTTTGGACATGTAAGTGTATTTTAGTTAAAAAAACTTGAACATATTAGGCAATGAACATGAGGAAAGTATAGAAATCATATCAATCCCTAAAAGGTGTAATTTCCCCGTCGTTATGACAACAAATAGAGATGTACAAAGGTAAAAAACAAAAATTGCATTAGGAATTTAAAATTAGCACAACATAATTGATAACATCTCGAGTGATACGTCATCATAATTAATAATGACACACATCAACAGATTAACATAGTTAATAGTGACACATGAGAAACACATAAACATAAATAGCGACACAACTTCAACACATCACGATCGACTAAAGAAAATACTAATAATGATCAACCATGTCACTAAATACTAAAAAATACCCACCCAACCTATCCTGCATGGTTAGGACCTTTAGGACACATAAGCAATGCTCAAGCCCAGGATTCAACCGATTGATTTTGACCACTTAAGGTCTCAGGGTTGGCGATAGTTCTAAGGAACAAGGAGGTTTCTAAATCCGTTAATCAATCACAACTCATAACTCTAGTCTAGATTGTCAGTCATACATCAACATTATCACATGGCACAAGAGAAATCTACTACAAAAACAACCATACGTCAACTTTATCTAATGGCGCAAGAGTAAACTAATTTCTAAAACAATCCTACATCAGCATAATTAATGGCGCAAGAGTGATCGTCAACTTTATTTTCATGGCGCAAAAGTAATCAATTTTATCTTCATGGCCCAAGTAATCTAATCACAAAACCAATCACACATCACATTAATTTTATGGTGCAAGAGTAATCATCAATTTTATTTTCATGGCGCAAATGTAATCATCAATTTTCTTTTCATGGCGCCAAAGTAAGCTAATTACATAACCCATCATACATCATATTAATTTCAAGGCACACAATTTATATAATTACTCAATCAATCAGGAATCAACATTTTTAAATGGCACAAGAGAATCAAATTACGCAATCAATCAAACATCATGACTAGGTTCTAAATTAAAGCATGAAATCATATGTAATGAAACTTGTCAATAATAACACATAAACAATAACTTTGCATCTATGCAAGGAAGGACAAGGACAAAAGGTTATTAACTGAATCATTCTATGTTATTCCAGAACTTTAACTTAGTGGTGCAACACCATGAACAAGTATCACAAGCATCTATCAATCATGGGAGTGCAAGATAATCTACCTTACTTATTCAAATTCAAGCAGTAATTAAGCACAAGGTTGAGTAACAGAATATACAAAAGGATTAATAAAACCACAAAGCATAATTACATTCTTGTAACTGATACAGATCCATTCTCATCCTCATTAGTATCTTGTCAATGTCAAATTCAATCAATGTCAAGTATTCTTATCAAGTGATTCAACCATTGTAATGATAAACCCCTAAATAGGTCAACCTTGTGTCCTAAAAATGTGTGAATATTATTAGAAGTGACTAAGGGAATCAATATAAATTACATACCATTTAAAATCCCATAAGAAGATTAATCCTTCTTATCCCATCATACACAACATGCTAAAGTATGCATATCCATTAATCTGTTGTTGTGTTAGGGTTTTGTTTTACGCATCTAGGATAACCAACCCTTGTAATGATAAACCCCTAAGTAGGTCAACCTTGTGTCCTAAAAATGTGTGAATATTATTAGAAGTGACTAAGGAATCAATATAGATTACATACCATTTAAAATCCCATAAGAAGATTAATCCTTCTTAATCCATCATACACAACATGCTAAAGTATGCATATCCATTAATCTGTTGTTGTGTTAGGGTTTTGTTTTACGCATATAGGATAGCGTCGAATACAATCACTTCATAATATAACACTATGATTGTACTGAAACTAGCACAACCACATGATTGTCGCTGATGAATGCCAAAAGGCTTATTCCATTTACACTTTAATTAAGATTTACTTTAGAATTAAGGTTTGTAAATGAAATATGTATATCTGGCAGTTATATAATTGTTGATGTCGAAAAAACCTATTGGACTATTTCTCTCCCCAACAAAGCAAGATGTCAAATAATCAATCTTTGCCTTGACTACTGATTCATTGAGCGGGAGATTCTAATTTCAATAGCCTGGAACTATTGATTCATTGACTGAGAAATTATAATTTCAGTAAGATGGAATAACTGTATGATGACATAAACCTCCATACTGTCGTTTTTTCTGCTTTTCTATTATTAAATAGAGTTTCGGGAGATTGAACATTCTAATATGATATTATATGATCTGACCTTTGTGGTTCTCACTCGTCTAGTTTGATGTCAATCGATATAAATATCGGTGCAATGTTCATAGCCAATACTTTACTTCTTTCGTTTTTGTAAAAAGCTAATCTCAAAGCTGCCAACGAAGATTCAATTCATTTGGAAAACTCTGAAATGCATAAAAACTCTTAAGAAAGAAGATACTTTTGCCCAAGGCCCCTTTCTACTCCTACCCGTGTCCACAAGAGACTATAAATAATCAAAGAACTTCTCTTACAATTCTGATGAAGATAGAACAACAACACATGATTCTTTTTGCATTTGAATAACATTTCATTCTACATATTGTTGCATATCCGTACACCTACAAGAGACGATGTTTTAGTCTATCACTCTATCGAACAACAATGCATGATTTTTCTTCTACTTGATTAAAATAAAAAGACGGAAAACATATAGATATGGCTGGCAACAATATAGTGATCACAGATTAGAACAACATTTCAATAGGTAGCTACGATCCTACATGCCCAAATAACTTCTCTTAAATGCTCAAAAGTGGAGAGTGTTTGTAGCGTTGTTGTCAATTATGGTAGAAGGTGATGAGATAATCAACCCCAGAGCATGTAAACAAACTGCTTGGATCGTCATAGGCATAACTGTAAGTTCTGAGACATAAATTCTTAAAGAGATGAGAGAAAGAAGTAGGCCTGCACGTCTAGGGATTGCCATAGGAACCTGTGCAACAATATTGAGGCGTACTGAAGGAAAAGAAGGCACTCTTACAAGCCATGACACAACCTTGCTTGTTATTCACCTGAAGAGAAGGCGGGCAGCCTTGCTCGTTCTTCACTTGAAGAGAAGGCGGGCAACTGAGGTTCTAGTTGGGCAGTTAATGTCTACTGTAACGTATGGATATGGATAGGGAAACAAATCGCAAATGTTAATGTCTACTGTAATTGATGGATAGTGAAACGAATCGCGCATCCCGTATTAGTTAATGACGGCTATACCGTAACTGATATATAGTGAAACGAATCACACATCCCGCATTAACTAAATACGGCTATAACATGAAACACAAGCCAAGCTTTGCCACAGTTCACAACGCAGGCCAAGGCCACGGTTCACATCCCGGAGTTAAACTTGTAATTCATTTTAGGTAGTGCTTGATAATCATCCAAACGTGGCAATAAAATCTCGCATAGATAATAATCTTTGTTAATAATTTTAACCTGTCAATTATATAGCCTTATAGTAATTTCTTAATATGATTAGGTAAATGTGAAAAAGTAAACATGTTAACGCATGTATTGATAAATGCAAGGAAGTTATGAAGAGTAAATCCCATTCATTGATTTGAGAGGACAACTAAGAATATGCCAGCATCTTCAATTCTTGACCATAAAATTAAGATTTAAGGTTAAAAGATCATTAAATGTGCCCATTGTCAATAGGTGTACGCCTTTCGACGTAATAAATGTTTAAAACACAACATAATTTTTCCAAAAAAAAGAAAACCTTCTAGATTGAAATCTTATTAACGAAATATTAAATAATATTATTATGAAATGAATTTATAATAAATTATTCAATTAGATGTAAGATTTCCTATATTCCCAATAGGACTTGAGCCTATTCTATTTTCTACTTAAATCTAGAATTGAACATGTGAATTCCCTTATGAAAAATTTCCTTTAATGCCAATAATTAATTAATAAAACATCGTAGAAAGGACTCTTATTTAAATCTTATTAACAAACTCTAATTCTTATTCAAAAAGTGACTACCAGCATAACAGACGGATTTCACTGGCATTCGGTTGAGATCTCTCGGAATTGCTCCTGCTCCTATAGAGGTAAATTAATGGGGGCGAACCTAGGTATGGGAGAACTTCGAAATACGGAGTCGGGTAGCCGGAAAATGAAATTGGTGAACGCTGAAGGGACTCAAAGCATACGATTGTTCCTTGTCGCAAATTTTCAATTTCTCACCTCCCAATGGGCGTACGAAGCATGCTCGTTAGCTTCGGGAGATTGGGTGAAATTCCGGCCACCAAGAATGCAAGAGCTCACACATCTCATCTCTGAACACTATCCACAATACACAATAAAGGAAAATGTGGACGACTTTGTTGTTGTTGCTTGTTTTGCACGTACTATTTCAACAAAGAAACTATCAGATTTGGGATTCATTTATAAGTACAGTGTGGTGTAGGTGATTTACGATAGTATTCATTTTTTTCAAAAATTGGGTTTTTTTGACTCACGATATAGATCTATAACTCATAGATATGGGTCATAGATTAATGACTTACACTACATAGTTAATCTCAAAATTGATATCTGATATGGATCTTATTACTTGTATTGCATAATAGGGTCCATTATTTTTTTTTTGGTTATATGATGTGCAATGTTGTTGGAAGGAAGTGCCTTTTCGGTTTAGAGTACAGGTGTAGTGTACCGAATATAAAATAAGTGGATTTCGAAAGGAGCTTAGTCATTTTCAGTGTATAATATAGAAGTAGTTTTGCAAGGTGTGTAATGTTATAAATTGTTTGAATTGCAGTAAACATATTATATCACAACGGATTCTTTAGAGTTCGAAGGAAATCACTCTGGGTAACATTGTTTTCAGGAAGGAAGGTGCCTTAGAAATAAAATAGTTTAAACCATTTTTTAGTTGTACAAAAAAAACTTTGATTCCTACTTAATTATAGGCAATGAACTCAATTTAGAATCACACTAGGTACCTTACATAACACTATAGAAATTTTGCAAAATTCTAATTAACAATTTACTCTTATTACAATAAAATACAATTAGAAAATACCGAGATTGATGAAGAGAAATTCACATATATCCTTTAGCAACTTATTCTTCCCCCTTAGCTCCCTGAGCCGCAAAGGGGCCACACACACAAGATCGAAAATTCTTTAGCTCCCAGCTTTTCTCGCAAGATAGAACCACCACTCTCTCTATAATTGGGTATCCCAACTCTCACAAGTAAATCCAGTCAAAAATTTTGTAGCATAAATTTACCCATAACCAATGTGATCCATTACTCATCTAGGCCATTTGTTTTATACAATTTCTCCATGACACATCCCCACTTGCACAATTAATTTTCTTTTTAAGTAAATAATTTTGAATTGTTTCTCCCTTACACTTGTCATCCTCTCCCCCCAAGTTGCACCAGTAATTCCACTATTTATTTTAATAAAATTCAGTTTCCCTCACCCTTCCTAAAAGCACTCCTTAAATCACTCCTACTTGTCTCTGTATTCCCCTTATTTCCAATTAATGACTGACGGCTTACTAAATATGAGTTGAGTTAAAATATGATTCTTCTCCTAGTTAGACTAGTGTTAACTAGACTCTAGATACCTTTCTATCCATACACATTCTCTCATCTTTATTCCATTCTTACCTTAATTTCCAATTTAGTAATTTCTTGCACATATGTGTATTAAATCAATATTTTTCTTAATTTCTTAAATTGATTTACTTCATCCCCTCATTATTTAATTTATAATTTAGTTTTAGTACTATTACTAGCTTAGAGTTAGGCTTAATTTGTTGAATAGGCTTAGACTTTCATTTGAGAATTTATAAGTAATCATTTCAATCCTTAATTAATTAATTAAATCCAACAATGCTTAAATATTTTACAAGGTTTAATTATTCGCCCAAGGTTTTCTAGGCCACCTAGATTCATTGACTCAAGTGTTACATTCGCGACGTGCCCTTCAAGGCAAACTCTGTGCTCCAAGGTTGTCACTCATCTTTGACTGGTTTTAGTAGCTGTCCAACCCTTGGAGTCAACACTCCATTTGGGAAACCTTGTGAGAGACTAAGGGCTTCTAAGGAATAATAACCCTTCTTTATCGTGCACCCCTTAGAAATATTTGTGACCGACTGTCTTAGTCTGCCTTCACGACATTGTGGACCTCTCGAACTAGGTAATCGTTACCCTAAAATTCGAGCCACGACGAGAGTGCTAGTAGGATGTGACAGGGACTCTGCCACACCTCTCCCTCAATATCTTGTCTATGTGCATGACCTCTTTACTCCCTATGTGATTCAGATTAGCAATCATTCGTCATCCTGCATCCATCAATGAAACACTATCAATGAACCATATATAAAATCATACTATAATCGATCATATGTCACATATGCATAAATGAAATACTGAAACCAATACAATGCACTCCCCGACTCAATCTGGAGTCCAAGGAGGTCCATTGATGACCTCAGCATCCAAAATCCATCAAGTGTCCTGCACACTTAGGGAAACTCATCAATAGCATATGTCAACACACATATATCAAATAACATAAAACCATAATCCATCAACATCATCATAAGAATCCATAAGAGAAACATATAACCATATACTATAGCCGGATCACTTGCATACAAGTGTCCTCAAAGAATAAGTCAATAACATGTGCTTGCAAGAACATGATGTTACAAAAGGGAAGGAAACATATAGAGTTGGGCTAATGTTCTACAATGGGTGAAGAAAATAGACCATGAAGAAGACTCGGTAAACCTAGATAGTTTTGTCGAGCCTTGAACTTTCTCAAGTTAAACATTACGAAATTCTCAACAATTCTACCTATGTTTCATGATATAATCCAACATGTCCTAAACTAACAACAACCATGTTAGAGATAACCTAGTAGACCTGTAGGAATAAGTCAAAAGAAAATTTTGTTTGAGGCCTCACGTCCATACAAATAACTTCTTGGGCATCCATACAATAATTAAAAACCATATGCAATGCAACCAGACTATTTTGTTTTTTTAAGATGAAAGGATGTCGAATCATTGAATGATATGCGATGTTTCAGACAAGTAGAAACAAAAAGAAGCATCCCTATCAAGCTTACACCAAAAAAACTTATAAACATAAAAATCATTGTTTTGCATGTTTGCATTATAAACATAAGAAACATTATTTTGCATTTCAGTTATATTCTTGTTGTGTTCATAAGTTAATTTTATTTTTTTTTAATTGCTATATCTATGTTAGTTCAATAGAGTAATAGGCCTTTAGGATAGATCCATTCATTGTTTGTGAAAATAACCTTTATTGGTTTCCCTTCAATATGAAGGCATTGTTCCTCAAATTATGAGTGGCAATAAAAGGTCCTAGACAAAGCTTTTGAAACTTAATGTGCTCACCCTTGTCTTCATGAACATAATTGTAGAGTAAGACTCTTTGACCAAATCTAAATGATTTAAATTTTTCCTCATTATTGTGGCACTTCTAAACAATGCATTGTTTCTTCTTCAAATTTTGTGCTACAAACTCACACTACTCTTCTAGAACCATTAATGCATTAAATCTCTATTTTATTGGATTGTTGTCCAATTCTTTAATATGGAAAGTTAAATAACAAGTTGAAATTTCCATCTCGTGAGCAAGAATGATTTATTTTCTTCCATATACTAATATGAAAGTTGTGTCACTAGTACTAATCTTGGTTGTTGTCTTGTCGGCCCACAAAGCATGTATTAGTTGCACTTTCCACTCACGAGGATTTTTCGCTAATTTGATGTTTTTAATAATCTTAATTATTTTTTTATTGGTAAACACAACTAATTCGTTCCCTTGGGGGTAATATGAGGAGGAAGTTGAGAAAATTACATTGTACTTATGGAAAAGACCCAAAACCTCTCTAGACACAAATGTACCACCATTATCACTGACAATTTTGAGAGGTGGACCAAAGAAGGAAAATACATGTTTTTGTAGAAAGGATACAACATGTTTTTCCTTAGAATTCATTAATGAGGAAAATTCGGGCCACTTCGTGAAATAGTCAATTGTAGTAAGATTAAAATGTGATCAGTAGAAAAGTGTGGGCAAATAGGGCCTATCAAGTCTATCCCCCACTTGGTAAAGGGAAAATAAGTGCTCACTAGGTTCAGGGACACACCTAAAAACCTATGCTTTCCACTTACTTGTTGGCAACAATCACATGATCTCACAAACATGAAAGAATTATGAAATAGGGTGGGCTAATAGAAACCATAACACATAATTTTATGCACAGTAGCTTTAGCAGGGAGATTCCCACTATTATGAAATTGCAAATGAGCACCGTCATGAAATTTCCATAGTATAGATTTGGTTTGGTACTTACTAACACATTAAATCAACATACCATCAACATGTCTATGGACCAACCAATTGTTCAACATAACATACTTTGTACTTTCTAACCTTAGTCTCCTCTTTTCATTAGCCTGCAAATGGGAAGGGAATTGTTGGTTTTGCAAGTACAAGATGATGTCATAGTACCAAGGGTCAACAATTGCATCATAGTCAATATCAAAACATTCCATTTAAAAAACAATAGGCAATGAATCCTCATCCTCATGGCTATTAGGATTTATATCATGATCATTTTTAGCCAAAATATGAGATAAATACTTACATCGTACGATCTTAGTAACCACAATTTCAAGATTAAATTCTTGACTTTTAGTAAGGAAATTTGTCCTTCTTTCTTGCAGAAAGAATTACGACAACAACTACTTCATGGCTTGAAGAGGCACTTTAACAATCGTGTTCTTGCCAACACATAATCTGTAAACTTTCACAAAGAAACCATGAGGGATAAAGCATGTTTTCTATTAGAGGGTACTCAAATTCATTTTTAATCAAGCTTTGGCTCATAAAATCCATGGGTATTTCAAAAAAAAAAATCATAGAGTTGCACACGATTGATCAAAACCACTGAGTTTGTAGTGTTGGTATAAATATGAAAATCGCTTGAAAATTTAGTTTTACCAAGGTAGGGGAAAATGTAATGGAATTTTTAAGTGATTGAAAGGCCTCCTAGGAACTTTGATCCTAGTTGAATGATATGTATTTCTAGAATAAAAAATGTATGAGATTGATTATTTGAGTAAAATTGAGCACAAATATGTGAGCAAAGTTATTTTTTTCTTGTAAAAGCCTAAATGGATTTCTTAAAAGTGGGAGATGGAAACCTCTAAATAGTAGGAAATCTCTCTAGATTGATGATTACACTGTCCTAATTTGAGACAATATTCCCCAACAATTTCCCTTAATTTACACTAAAATCATATTTGTTAGGATTAATAGAGTACCAAATTTCCTAGATTTGAGTAAAACCCGCTTTAAATGGTCAAATGATCAACTCTTTTCAGAAATGCACCAGTAGAACATCAAGAAAAATATGAATGATTATACCTGTTAAATCATTAAACGCAATATGCATTTCCCTATAAAAATGTATCACTTTCATTCATTATCCCAAAGGGAATACGATGATATGAAAAAGTGCCCCACTTCATTGTGAAAATGGTTTCTTTAGGATTTGTTTTAATGTCATTGTAGCCAGAAAAAATGTCTAAGAGGAAAAAATCATTTCTAAACTGACAATATGTTATAATATAACATGCATGATATGAAAATGGAAATTATCTCTGACATTACCTCATTAAAATATCTAAAATCCATGCAAAGCCACTATCATCATTATTTTTCCAAAGAGAAACCATATTGGAAACCCACCTCGAGTAGCGATTAGGGATGATGAAAATAACCTCAAGCATTTTGTCAAGCTTCTTCATAATTAAGGCATATGAATTGGGATTAATAGGCCTTTATTTTTGTATAACGGGATTTACATCCTTCTTAAAAGGAACAAAATGTTGGTTTATATCAAGGTCGAAATCTCTTAAGTCTTTATAATACCAGGAAAAGATGTCCCAATTTTGAAAATAAGGCTAATAATTTGGCTCTTTCTTCCTCGGTACATTGGGCTCCTATACACAAATTTTTCGGATGGATTTTATAACCTATGTTCACTAATATAGTTGGGTTAACATTGTGTTTAGAAGGTTCATGATTATGATCAACACTCTTGGAAGAGTCATTAGTTGAAAATATATTCTCTAATGGCACAAGCCTTTTTGGATAAACATTGTTTTTCAAATTAACGGCACCTAAAGAATTTGGCATTTCATCTTCTTGATCAACAAGAAAACAATGAAAGTCTTCGTCATTCTAAAAAATATGCTAGGTGTAATTATCTAGCACACAAGGACAATAGAGAGAAATGACATCGTAATTAGGCTCACCATTAGAGAATTACCTAATTGTAATAACAAAAAAAAACAATTTATTAGCCATTGAATTCAACCCTCTACGGATACAATTCAAGCTAAAGGATATAAGTTTTTCAATAAGCCAATCTATAATTTGAATAAATCTTCTAAAAACATTTTTTACTAGTTTATATATACCATATTAATTATCAATTGAAAAGTTCCAAAAAAATTCAAATTCTTGTAGCCAAAGCATTTTCGAGACAACACAAAGCTTTAGACTCAACAATATTATTAGTACATTTAAAATTCAATTGGTAAGAAAATTGTTGAGGCTTAGCTGATGGAAAATATAACATAAAATTGACACCACTAACTTCATAGGAAGAAGTACCATCAGTCTATAAGTTCCAAAATTGATCTTGATCATAATCATGGTGGACAAAAGAATAATATTCTTCTTCAATAAAGAGAGAATAAGTATCGAGACTAGTTTTGATGTAATCAACCTATGGACTAGGGATACTCTCAATGCAGGAGGAAGAAGTACCATCAGTCTATAAGTTCCAAAATTGATCTTGATCATAATCATGGTGGACAAAAGAATAATATTCTTCTTCAATAAAGAGAGAATAAGTATCGAGACTAGTTTTGATGTAATCAACCTATGGACTAGGGATACTATCAATGTAGGAAATAGTTGTAGGTTCCCTTAAAATGATAATGTTCTCTTGGTCATTGGGAAGAAACATGTGAGAGCCATCTAAACTCAAATAAATTTCAGTTAAGTGTTGCAAGTCATGTCTTAGAATCATGGAAAATCTTCCTACTTCCATATCAATCGCTAAGAAATTGCAGGTGGTCTAGATTTTTGGGTGAGAACACATAACCAAAGTGAGGTCCTTGATTTTCCCAATGGTTGGTTGCTCTTCCTTATTAAAAGGAAGTGTAGTCTTGGATTTGCTCATCCAAGTGTGGCCAAGTTGTTCCACTATTACTTTGGAAATGATGTTAGGATAAGAACCTCCATTAATAAAAAAATAATATGCAATTTTTCATTACAAGTTTATTATTTTCATTATTTTTGGTCTTTCCAACATTTCCTTGACTAGGATTTTACACATATTTGGGTCTAAACTAATTTTGGATTGTATAATTTCTAGTCATTGTAATGTATATTCATCATATTTTTCTTCTTCTTTGATGACAACTAAAATATGGAGAACTTTTTACCTTTTCCCCTTTCTCTAGCAACCATAAAAGGCTCACAATTCATTGCATGATGAGCTTCAACATATAAATTACACCAATGATGAGAAAAATATTCTTCAGACTTAGCAGGATTCGGTCTTGTCAAAATCCTAAAGGTAGAATTTGAAGCAAGTTTAGGATCTAATGTTAGCTTGTGCTCAAATGAGATAATCTAATTATGCATATGCTACATCATTTGTAACATGACAAACATGTCATTTTTTGGAGCAAAATTGCCAAAGAATAAACCTATTCTAAGGTTATGCTCTTCAAACTCCAAACAAGTTTGCATAGTAGAGCTTAGACATTTTATACCATTCTCTTATAACTGATGATGATAAGAAATGGGTAAGTTCTTATCATTATGGGAAAGAGAAACTTTTTGAGTGGGTCTAATAACTTTGAGAATCTTATTAAAAAATTTCATGAACCTAAGGTTAAAGGCTTTGATGGTCTCACTGTCATTACAAGAAAAATATTTAAAATTTCTCATGTGGTCAGTAGGGTTTTCCATTTTGCCAAAAGTAGACTTAAACCAATATATTTATTCAAACCAAGTTGAAAAGATCTTATTGGGAAGATAAAAAACCCATAAGTATCCCTACCTTCCAAGTAATTTATAAATAGTATCATACACAAGTCATTACCATGTGCACTAATATATTTTCATGGATCAAAGAATGCAACCACATCTTTGTTAATAGAAATTACCCATTCCTTGAAAACCTAGCTAGATGATATTTAAATTTGTGTAATGGATTAATAATAAGAACAATGTGACCCTAGGGGGCATTTCAATTGGCAAGTGTTGTGATATGAAATGCTATGTTCGATGAGGTTCTGAGTTGAAATCCCCTCGACTTACCCATGCCTGCGGAAGGGGCATACGTATGGCACCTGTAGGTTATAGTGGTAGTGGTCGGAATCGACCCCTTGTCACACGAGTATGAGACCACCCAGTTTTCGATTCTGCCAGATACAAATAATAATAATAATAATAATAAGAAGAAGAAGAAGAAGAAGAAGAATGTATAGAGGAGATGACACATGTCATGGGGTGGCACCTGGATCTACCTCATATTGGAAGATGCTACTTTTTTTAATCACCTTTTCTTGATTATTTTACAACAAATTAGAGTCAATGGAGAAAAAAAGGAATGGAAACCACCACATTTTTATCGAACCAAATGAACTAGAGAACTTTTGCACTAGTTAAGTTAAAGAAACGATATTCATGAATACCTGAAAGTTTTAAGAAAAGGTTCATGAAGTTTCAATGGAGGTAAGAGAAGAGTTGTCCACATGTTTTGAGGAGGTTCTCCCACACCTTCGTAAGGCCTTATAAACCACATAGAAAGTAACCAGTATCAAAATCAAGGTAACAACAACAAAATATAAATCACAATATATTTCATCATGTCAATCATATGTGAGTGGGTAGAACCAAAATCATAATATAAATCAGCATGTCAATCATACACATCAATTGCAATTAGAAATGAAATAACAAGTCAAATACTTGGATATTCGATGGTTGTCCTAGTATGATATTCATTTAATGTTGCAACAATAGATCTCCTCGAGTAGTTTCTATAACAATTTAACTAACACTTAAAGAATCAACAAAATAATAAAATAAATTGACAAACATCTTTATGAATAAATAAAGATTAAAAATAATTGAGTGCATGAATACCTAAATGATATCCTCTTGGTTTCAAGAATAATTTATTGGAGTATTCTAATCTTGGAGTAAAGCTCCTTCGATTTGATGGAGCACCAACGAAGCTAACATTGACTTTTTTTTTTCTCTGTTGGATCGAGGGAGGTTTGCTCCAAGACTATCCAAATCCTAATTTATTCTCTACTAAACATGGCCAACCACATGAATGTAGAAGCTCTTATGGCCACTTCCCCCCCGCCCCCCACATCACTTTCAATTCCCTAGTACCCAATCTATCTACTAGAAAATGGTTGAAAGAAACACATTAAGATTCATGCATCCACTAGCAAAACAACAAATTCATAAAGAAACATATGTGGCTTTGTGGATAAAGAAACATATAGAAATCATTCATTAATACATGGCATTCATTCATTCATTCATTCATTAATCATATACACAAAATACTTCATCTCAATAAACTTCATCATCAAAAAAATGTTTTCACAATACGATACATGATGTTTCTAAGTACAATCATTTATTTTTTGGTTTCTTTATGCTTGAAATGAATTCAGAAAGTAGGTTGTTACTTCCTTCTTCCCCTTCAGTTGTTCTGGCCTCTGCATGTATTATCGACGACCTGGTTGTATACTCATGACAACAAGGATGCTACAAGGGGGGGTGTTGGTTCACAATTGCTCTCCTCTACTACCTGAGTTGTCGACCCAAGGTTCATATCTTTCAGGTTACCAACAAAGCCTCTAAAACTCTCGGACCTCTTGGTAAACCATAAGGAAACACAATACATAGAATGCACTGTGCAGTCTCACCCGAGATAGCTTTATATGGGTGGATATAAGACTCAGGTGTTTATAGCCTAGGATTGAGTATGAGATAGGGGTTTGTTAACCAGAGCCATGCACTATGACCTATGAAGGTAATATACCTACTCCTCATGGATACACATCTCCATTACATAGTTTACTTCCTGAGCAACATATTTGTGTTCCATAACAATATATTAACTCATTTATCAAGCATAACAATAAACTGTTGAAAGAACGTACATAGATACATACATTCATCACATTACATGGATATTACTGTGGTTCACCCCCTCCTAGGCTACCTCCACAAATATTTGGCTCTTGGCTCTTTTATTATGGTAGTTATGCATTTTCGGTGCCGTGCACTTACAATTCCCCTCTTATGGGTAAGATCTATACGAGGCGAACTAGATCGCACCAGGCTCTACAGCCTGCGAACTAATCCTCAGATCCACCTTCTCTCCTTCATTCTAGCTCACTATCTTACAAAAATAGTACATAATAGTATTGCATAATGCCTCCATTCATGTATTACTATGATGGAATGTTATAAGAACCCGAACCCTTACAAAATAGTAAAACTTACTGTAAAAATGCCAACCTAATATATATAACTCAATCAACTAACAACCCAACTCTACATGATACCTGTGTATCTATATTTATAAATTTTGGGATCTTCAACCTTCTTACCAAAAATTACCAAAACCCTAACCCTACCGACGTTAGGTCTTCATCCCATGCACACATGTTTTTCTTCCTCCAGCTGTCACTTTCCTTGTGCATGCTTTCTTTCATGTACGCATGTTATTCTTTATCCAGTTGTTACTTTCGTTTCTGCACGCTTTCTTTCCCACGATCATCCTTCTTTCCACTTTAGCCTGGTGCCAATAGGCCCCCAACACTAACATGTGACTCATCCCGAGTTACCTAACCTTTCTGAACTTCCTCGTTCTCTTTGGTGTTCACCTTGAACTTTTCCCTCGGCTCTGTTGCTTTTGTCAGTGCCTGTGCGGTCTTCTCCTTAATGGTATCCATTACCTGAACCGCCACTTCATCACTCAATAATCCTACACATTCTTCCTGTGTCTGTGCTATCTATGTTATAGCTCCCTCTTCCTGTGCGAGTACTTCTGCTACCCGTTCCTGCAGTGGCTCTATCTGAACCTGACGCTCTTATTTCTTTGTTTGTGCAGTGATAAGTTCTGCTTGCATTATCTTTATCTCCTGCGTCCCTTTGAATCGTTCTAGGATTGATATGGTCTTCTGTCTCTTCTTGATTTCTTGGACCACTACATTGATCCTTTCCTCCTCCTTGTCCCAGTGTTGGACCTGTGGATCCTCCTCCAACCTTGTCCAAAGTTGTGTTGTTTTATTGCACAATTCCATTGTTTTGCTAACCTGCTTCTCTATATCTTGTAGTTGCATCGTTTCTTCTTGATTCCTTCTCTCCTTTACTGCTGGTGAATTCATTGGTGTGAGATGTTCTCGGAGACCTTCGATCTCCTTCTGATATCGATCAATTGCCTGCACAATCTGGTCGATCTTTTCTTCGGCTGGAAATTTGTTTCCTTGCGCAATGCTTGGAAGTTTCTCAAAAAATTATCCCACTCTTCGTTCCATTTTTCTTTTACATTGTTTCTCCTCTTGAGTTTCAGATTTGTCATGTTCACAAATTGTTTCCAGCACTTCCCGCTTCTTCGTTCTTGTTGTAGCTTGACTAATTTTTTATGTGCCCGAGACTGCATCTCATGGTCAATGCTAACCTACAATTTGTATAATTCCCTTGATGGAATCTATGTCAAGACCAATTGGATGTGGTCCAAATCCTTCAATGGTGTCTGTCCCACGATTTCATCCATGTGCAACATGCTAGGTTTTATGTAGACTGTTGCATGTGTGTGTGGCATTGGAAGGACTGGGTCATGTTCTTCTACCTCCACTCTTTCTTTGGTCTTTGTTGTCGATGGATCTATGCCTCTGATGCTACTTGTTATCTATGCTTCCCCGAATTTCTTGAGGAGTTGTCCCATTTCTGCCAGCTCTTTTTGCAGTTTATCCCTGTGATGTGCTGCATGATCGAAATATTCTACTAAACAGTCCTGAACCATTATGGTGATCATTTCTCCATCGTCCTCCATGATCGTGTAGTCTAGTGATGATCATTGCACCCTTGATTTCTTGTGCATGCCTGCTGCTTGTACATCTGGTCTCTTAGTTCCCCCGGGTTCCTATGTGATGGGGTTTGGGGTAGTCTCCTACGCTCCCTTGGCTTGTTTCATCTTTCCGTTGTTGCTTTCTTCCCCTTCTGGGTTCCTATCTTCTTTGGCCCTTCATCTTCCTGAGTCATCTTGTTTTGTCTCATCCTTGGTTTGTTTGGCACTGGGACTTCCGGAGGCTGTGTTTCCACCTGTGTTGCCTCTCCTTCTGCTGTTTTTTCAGGTACTTCCCAGTTAATGGTTGGGATCCTCCATTCGTCAGGACATTCATTGATGACCATGTCTATATCACCTTCTGTGATGCAGTAGCGCATCGGTAGCCACTGTCTATCTAGATCCTACCTTGGTTGTATCCACATTGTCTGTCGTGAGGCCCGAAAGTTGGCGATGTCTGCATATCCCTGTGATGTGCTGCATGATCGAAATCTTCTACTAGACAGTCTTGGACCATTATGGTGATCATTTCTCCATCATCCTCCATGATCGTGTAGTCTAGTGATGATCATTGGACCCTTGATTTCTTGTGCATGCCTGTTGCTTGTACATCTGGTCTCTTAGTTCCCTCGGGTTCCTGTGTGATGGGGTTTGGGGTAGTCTCCTACGCTCCCTTGACTTGTTTCATCTTTCCGTTGTCGCTTTCTTCCCCTTCTGGTTTCCTATCTTCTTTGGCCCTTCATCTTCCTGAATCAACTTGTTTTGTCTCATCCTTTGTTTCTTTGGCACTGGGACTTCCGAAGGCTGTGTTTCCACCTGCGTTGTCTCTCCTTTTGCTGTTTTTTCAGGTACTTCCCGGTTAATGGTTGGGATCCTCCATTCGTCAGGACATTAATTGATGACCATGTCTATATCACCTTCTATGATGCAGTAGCCCATCGGTAGCCACTGTCTATCTGGATCCTACCTTGGTTGTATCCACATTGTCTGTCGTGAGGCCCGAAAGTTGGCGATGTCTTCATATAGCGTGACAACCGCTGGTGTTATTCTCCATGATCGGCCGATGGCTTCCTATATGTCCCATAGGTATGCTTGGAATATGATTCTGGTGTTATTCTCCCTCTTATGCCTGGCCCATGGCCCAGATTTGAGTAATAAGTATCTCTCTCCCACTGGTTGCGGTCTAGTGCAAAAAACTACATACTCTGGTTCTAGCCATGCCATGAAGGCTATTAGGGTTATTAACCATGAGTAATGGAATTCTGTACCTAGGTCCTATGCATCCTTCTAGTCCACTTGAAACAAATTCAAGAGATATGGCACCCAACTCATAAAGGTGCCTTCTGCACACTAAGCTGCAAATATGATGACTCCTGCTGGTACTTCATCTTTGTAGAATTTTCTTAGTAATTTGCAGGCTAAGATATTTGCACCTAATTGTGTTGATGCATTGTTGATTCGTTTGATTATGATGCCTCTTGTTCCCCTAGTGGTGCCATATTTCTTCTTCATTTCTTCTACCAATTCTTTCTCCTTGGATTTATCGTCCAAAATCAGCGCGGGATCCATACCCCGGGTGGGTAGTCCTGTTATATGTTTGATAATCTCAACAGTTATGGG
The DNA here is from genome assembly GCA_009831015.1 of Picea engelmannii. Classification (NCBI taxonomy): domain Eukaryota; kingdom Viridiplantae; phylum Streptophyta; class Pinopsida; order Pinales; family Pinaceae; genus Picea; species Picea engelmannii. The sequence continues at coordinate 580,492 of ML781968.1, read as the reverse complement.
GATGGGTCTATCCAGCCATATATCACCTCCATGCATGACTGCTAACAACTTCTTGATGCATGTTATCACGTAATGTCCTCTACCAAAGTGTTGTAGCTTTAGCAGAACTAATATTCTTGTTCTGTCTAGCCCCACTGCCCATTGGTGTGGTTGGATGATTGTTTCACCAAGTTGGTTTACGGTTATGGTCTGCATAAAAACCTATGGCGCAAATTCTGGGTACTTGGTTTCATTTGATAAGTTGTGGTCAGAATACTTGAGCTTCCCGACATGACCCGGTGGCTATGATTCTAGTTGTACTCCATTTGGTATGCTTGGTAGCACAATTTTTGTTGCAGGTTTCTTTTGAGGCGAGATCGGTATTTGAACTCTATATTCCTATTGTGGTGGTTGGTTAGAAGTTCCAACAACTCTCGGTTGCTCCCCTGTAAGCCACTCTAGCTAAGCTGAGGTAGTTCCAACAGTCTTCTTTGCTAGTTGACCGAGGCTAGGTGTTTGCGACTTGTCTGGTTTCCCCTCTGCTCCCATATTTTGTGCCATTCCATTAACTTCCACGGTTTCTTCAATGTTTTCTGGTTGTATTTCCTATTGGGTTTCTGCTTCCTCGTTCTGAGGCTCCTGCACCATTGCTGACATATCCTCATTCATGGCCTCTGATTGTGGCTGCTAAATTTCTTCCAGTATCAGTGTAGAGGTCACCGGTATCATCTCTGGGGATGGGATCTCATCGATATCGACGATCTCCAGCTGTTGCTGCTCGTTTTCTTCCACCGCTCCTCGTGACCTAGTTTGAACCCGAGTCAATCTGATAGTCTAGTTGGGTTCTGCTGGCTTCGGAGGTGCCATAATGGTGACTGTCGAACATTTGTTGGGTTCGAATGGCTTTGGTTAGATCTGTGGCCTCACTCTTTTTGTTCTGGCTACTATTTCTCTCTCCCTATTCTCCTTTCACGAATAGACCCGTTTCTCCCATGCTCGCGTATTGTATGGGCTTGTCATGAAGCTTGTCGAGGACGCTTCCTTCATGATGCGATTAATGCACCATAACTGTGGGTTCAATGCATCTACGACAATTTTGTACTTTCCATTACACTTACTTTTCCATTTTGAGTTGGCGTGTTTAATGTGATGTTCCATCAGTCTTTGTCGTGCTTTAATTCTATCTTGTGCTATACTTTCAGCCTGCTTTCACTTACTTTTCTTTTCCCACTTGTTTCCCTTTTTTATATGACCGTTATCCTTTCCTTTACTGCATTTGTGTTTGAAAAATCTTGTGGATTTTCTATCTCTAGCGGGCTGCACGCTCCTTTTTTTTTTTTTAACTGTGTGGTGGGTGGTCGACTATCCTTGTACAACTTCATTCGACTCCCGTTGATCATTCCTCTGAGGTCTGTGCCTACTAAATATCTTAACTTTACAGCTCCTCCGTATGTTACATATTTGACCTCGTATGGTCCTAACCAATGCATTCTCAACTTTCCTGGGTGCTAAAATGATTTGATGTCATAGAGAAATACTAGGTCTCCTTCCTTGAATGCCTTCTTCTTGATGTGTCAATCGTGCCAAGATTTGTCACTAGCTTTCTGCACTTGTTGATGGAATCCTGCCAGGATTCGGTCTTCCTCCATTGACAGCATCTAATTCAGTCTTTCATGTATTGCACCTCATTCTTTCATTTGTGTGATAGATGTTACGCGTAAACTAGGTATGAAAAACTCGAATGGCACTACTTCTTCTTGGCCATAGACTAGTTTGAATGGTGTGTGCCCTGTCAATGTTTTGCATGTAGTCCTGTATGACCATAATACTACTGGTACTTTGAGGTCCCAGTCGTCTCTGTTGACGTTACAGATATTTTTTAGTGCGTTTTTGATAATTTTGTTGAAGGCTTGTACTGTGTCATTTGCCTGTGGATGATATGGTGTGCTCTTTTGATGATGGACTTCAAACTCTTCGAGCATTGCACGGATGGTGTTGTTTATGAAGTGCGTTCCTTGGTCGCTCATTAAAACTCTTGGGCACCCGAATTTGGTGATTACTTGTTCAAATAAGACATGTGCAGTTGTCTCTACACTGCAGTCTTTTACTGGTGCGACTTCCGCCCATCTTGTTAGGTATTCCATCGTGGTGATGATGTATCTTGCCCCTGTCCTTTTGGCTAGTGGGTTAATTGGTCCCACAAAGTCTATTGCCTATTTTTCAAATGGCTGTAATGTTAATTGTAGTCATATTCGCATCTTGTCCCTTCTATTGGGTTTGCCTACCCTTTGACAGACATCACATTGTTGACAGTATTATTTCAAGTCCCTGTGAATTGTTGGCCACCATAATCTTGTGCGTAGTACCTTCTTTTTCATAGCTTTTCCTGCATAATTCCCTCCTGCTATTCCCTCGTGGGATTCTACTAAAATTCTTGGTCGTTTGTGCTCTAGTATGTACCTTTGTAAGATGTTATCGACTCCCATATTGTATAGATGTCCTGCGATCAGTTGATAGTCAGTTGTGCAGACTACCAGGTTCTTCTTCTACGCGGTGGTATATTCTTGTGGAACAATACCTGTGTTAAAGTACTAGATGATATATGCAAATTAGTCATTAGCAATCTATACTGAGAATAACCGTGCATCTGGAAAGTTGTCTTCTAAGTTCGTGGGTTCTTCTCCATTCGTGACCCTTGAAAGGTGGTCAGGTCCTGCATTCAGTTTTCCTTTTTTGACTATTACTTCAAATTCAAATTATTGAAATAATAGTAACCATCGACAGATTCTCCCCCCCAACACTAGCTTGTTGACTAGGTATTTCAGGGCTTAGTGATCTGTAAACATCTTAAAATGTTTTCCCAATAGGTAATGTCTGAACTTCTGTAGTGCATAAACCATGGCTAGGCCTTCTCTTTCTGTCGTGTTATAATTTTGTTCTGAGTCTGATCATTTTATGCTTGCGAACGCTATCAGGTGATCCAAGTCTCCCGCTCTCGGTTGCATTAATATAGCTCCAAGCACTATCGTTGATGCATCTACATGCACATGGAATGTCTTTTCCAAGTTTGGAAATACTAGTATCGGTGCAGTAACCATATTTTCCTTCAGAGTATCCAAACCGTGTTGACACTCGTCATTCCATTGGTATTTAGTATCCTTCCTTAACAATTTTTTCATTGGTGTTGTGATCTGTGCATATCCTTTGATGAATTTCCTATAGTATCCTGTGTGTCCTAATGTTTCTCTTAGCTAGCAGACTATTTTTGGTGCTGGTAAGTTCACAATGACTATGATCTTTGTTGGATCCACTAGTAAGCCTTGTTTCCATACTATATGGCCCAATAGTATCCCAAACAGTGTTCCAAATATGCATTTCTTGATATTCAGTGATATCTATCACTCTCTGCATCATTCTAACATTAGTTGTATCACTTCCACATGGTGTTTCAATAGACTGTAAATTGTCCAATCATCTAAGTATACTTCAAGAAACTGATGGATGAATTCCTTAAATGCTGCGATGACCACTCTGGAGAATATGGCAGGCGCATTCTTCAGTCCAAATGGTGTGAATGTGTACTGATAAGATCCCCATTCCATTGCAAACATGGCCTTGTGTATATCCTCATGTGCTATCTTAATATGATGGTATCCTGAGAATCCATCAGTGAATGAGTAAGCTTCGCGTCCCCCCACATTCTCTAACACTTCATCCGTTAACGGTGTAGGGAATGGGTCGTGTAGGCATGCATCATTCAATTTCCTAAAGTCGACGCATATCCTAATCCCTCTTCCTTGTTTCTTGCCTTGTACTACCATCGGGCCTGTCCATTATGATTCCTCAACTGGTTCGATGATGTCGGCTTCGAGCATCCTGTCGATCTCATCTTTAACTATATATTTATATATGGGATTCAGTCTGTAGTTTCATTGTTTGATAGGTCTCGTGTCGGATTTGAGTGGTATATTCATTTCTCCTTATTCTCCATCTATACCCTTCATCTCTATGAAGTTTGTGGGAAAAAGGTCGCTATATTCACACAAAAATTATGTGATGCTTTCTACTGTGTGATCATCCCAGTAATATCCAATGGTGGCCATTTTGGGCTCTCAACCATTTCAATGTTAACCTTATTGATCTTGATTGGTGAAAAAATGACTTCTGATTCTAGAGGTGGTCCTTCCACATCTCTTTGGCCTTCAACTTCTTCAATCTGAATATCGCGCGGATCATCTTCGTCTGGTGCTTCCTCCTGTACATTGTAACATGATATTAGTTCCTTGACTTTCTTCTTATTCTTTTGTTGCTCTTCTGTGACAAGTTCTCTTTCCGGTTCTTTAATGAATATGACTCCTTTGATCTGTTTCAGGGCCACATCTATGTTTGGGTTCTCATGCTCGAACGAGAAAGTGATAATAAAGTTATGTTGCAATGTCATGCATGTTGTAGTTCCTTTGTGCAATTCCTGATCTGTATACTAGTTTGCTGGTATGCCCTGTAAAGTATGTATGAAGTGATGAGGCCATTCCTCTGGTGGTGTTATCTTCCACAACGTTTTACACTCCTCCAAGTGTTTCGCTGGTGTCCCTAGTCCTTCGTATCACTATTGTTTGTTGTATGATGGTACATTGATACCAATCTCTTATGGTATCCTTGTGTGCCCCCCAAAGACTACTAGAGACTACTAGTAGTCTCTGGTTCTCTAATAATGCATCTTCATATTGTGTCTAGAATGTTTCCAAATCATTTAGTCCATGGAAACTAGGCAGTTCTTTGATTTCTATGCCGATCCACTGTACTGCATGGTCTATTGTTCCACATCTTCTCATGGATACTTCGTGTAGTCTCTGCTACCAGTTTTCTAACCTAGTGTCAGATTTTGTTGCACATGAAGTAATGCTCCGTCAACTAAGTACCTCGTCTATAGTTGGGTTTACGTAATCCTCATCTCGCACAGTTGTCTTGTACAACTGGCCGATCTCCTCTAAGTCTAGGCAAGTGGGTTCTATGAACCTCTCCCCTTCTGATGGGTCTAATGGTGCTATGACCATGTAGTCTCCAGAGTTAAATGTCATTTTCCTTGTTTTCAAGTTAATTATGGCCTGGTTGTCAAACACCCAATCTAGACCGAGTAGTTTCAGGTACAGTGTTGTGCCATCTACTATTTCAATGACTTCAAAGTCTTCTTTAGTGTGCACTCAATCAAGATCTACTATTACTCCTTTCAGTCTACCTATTGGTAGGACTCTATGATGGCTTGCTAGTTTTAATTGTGCATTTGATTATCCCAATGTTGGCTCTCCCATGCATTTCCAGGTCTTATTGGGTAGCACATTCACTTCGGATCCTAGGTCTAGTATAATATCTCCCATATTGAAATCCCCAATGTTATCATTTAGTCTAAATTCCCGACTTGTTCTTCTTTGGGTGTGTAGGTGATTGATGGTTTTTGGTTCTAGATTTTCTTCCGTCTCGCTACTACATTTCTCTAGTATGTTTTGCAATATTTTCACAGATGAAGGATCACTTAATACTTTTATGCATGATTGCAAAATACCTTTGATTGTACTTACTTGTCCCTTGGGTTGCATTCCATTGGTATGATCCAGCGATGGTAGCATCTCATATTCTGAGACTTCTTTGATTGGTTGTGCAGTTGAAGTCGACGTTGTGTCCTCCTTCTGAAATTCTAGTCTGGCTTCCCTAAAAGTCTCCTTTTATTTAGGCACGTTGACCTACTTCTTGGGTTTAATTTTCTTCTTTATCCATTGGTTTTGTGTTGGTTTCTGTCAAACTGCATTAGTTCTTGTTTTCATTCCTCCATGAGTGACTATGTTGATGTTTTGTCTATCATCCCTTGCTTCGGTGGAAATCCACTAAAAATTCTGATTATTATGGTTCCTCTTTTCCTATATCTTTACTAGTAGTTTCATACATTCCTCTGTATCGTGGTCTGATGCGCGACAATACATACAAGTCACTGACGGCAGTGGACATTCCCATGCATAATTTCCTGGTTGTTGACAATTGTGAGATGTGACTGGTCCTCGACCACATATGAAACCTCCTCTGGCTCGTCCTCCTCCTCTGTAGCCTGAGCGATCACCTCTCGACGCGTTATACTATGGTGCATGATTATACTGTGTGATATTGTAGTAGGGTTGTGTCGGGTTGTACTGTGTTTGTGCATTATTGTAGGGTTTTTGCGTAGTATTATACTTCTACTGTGCCGTGTTGTATGGGGCTGGGGTGTTTCTTTCCTAGTCATCATTTCGGCCTATACCCTATATGCGTCTGATGTTCTTTCCCGCATCAGCTCCATAGTTCTACAATCTTTGTCTTCATGGCCCACTAAATTACAAAAGGTGCAATATGAATTCTTTGGAATTGTCTGGTATTTTTGCATCATCGTGCAATGATAAGGGTCATGACCCGATTTCTCGCATATTTCGCACCATAATCCTCCCTATTGTAGCGGGTTTGGCATACCTGTCGCCATATACTACGTGAAAGTTGGGCATTTGTTCTTGTGGTGTCCTTTCATCCTGCATGTGTCACACCAAACAACTTCTCGTTTGTCCTTGTTCTTACTTTGATTCGGATGAAATGTTAAATTCTCCAAATCCTCCTTCAATTCCTCAATATTTGGTTCCGTCTGCTGGTACTGGTTCTCTTCTAGTGGCAAGGCTTTCTGCAGAGCCTCTGTCTGCGTCTGAAACTTCTTCTATCATAAGGGATATTTTAAATGTGGGAGTAGTGAGTTGACAAATAGGTGTTGGTCCTGCATCGCGATCATAAGGTATTTTAGTTTTCCCTTCAATCGCTTGAATATCTGATTAATATCCCATACAGAATCTCCTGGTTTCTACCTTATCTTGATCATCTCTTTCATGTACTAATCCTATGAGATGGGCTTTTGGAAATCATTAATAAGTATCTTATTAATGTCTTCCAATGTCCTTGTTGTCCCAAGGGTACTCTTTGTGTCTAGACTCATGTACCGGTCTAGTGCGAAGTATCTTAGCGTGATCGCTAGCTACACGTGTTTGGTATCTTCATCTGTGATCTGCTTCACTTCCCAGATATTTGCACAAATGAACAAGTTCTTATCAGGGTCTTCTTCTACTTCTCCTCTAGACTCTGGTAATCTGGTAGTGGGATTGTGTCCTGCCATTCTAAATACTGAACTACTACCTCTGCCGCGTGGTGTAGATACTTGACTAGTACTGCCTGAATTGGCTCCTCCAGTTGTTGCTCCTTGTGTAGATGTACTTCCTACTGTCGAAATTCCTTCGAACTTCGGTTGTCTAAACTGTGGTGTTCTCTTTGGTGTATTAGTCACACATGGGTTTATGGGTTCCACACTAACATTAATATGGATAGGATGGTTTCCTTCTCCTCTTGTTCTTGGGCCTCTTGTTTTCCTCTCATAAGTTGCGCACAAGATTTCCTCAATCTTCTCCACATCCCAGAGATCCTCTACCTCTTCCTCATCGCTCATCAAGCCCTCCCTCACGAATACGGTTCTCTTCTTGGTATTCACCTTATATTGGTAGGTTACTCCACTATGTTTTGTTCCTAATGACGCCAAGATCCAGTTAAGCTAGTCGTCATCCATCAAGATCGGGTCCAAGGGTTCCTCCTCCTTCTTTCCTTTATCCTTACCTCCTTCCATTTATCCTCTCTCTATTAGTCATCCCCCATTCTCCCATGCACACAGGGAAGTTTAGCTATCGAATTCCATTGTCATTACACCTTTTTTATATAGAAGTATCTTAATAGAAGTATACAATGATTAAATGTACCTACCTCGAGGTCCGCATAGAAATTATTTTTCTGTTGTGTTGTATGACTTCGCTGTGTCGACTGAAAACTTTGTGATGAAGCCTGCCACAATACTATCAAGCCAAAAGTCTACTGCACGGGTGAATTTGTTGTTCAACTGCTATAACTGCTCAATATGTACTGGGGTCCAATCTAGTTGTCAAATCCGGTTCATTGCATGGTTATTTTTCAACCTTAGTATCCACTCCTGCAGTAGATGCGGAAAATCACAGAAAAAGACTTTGTGTAAATCCGTAAACACGTATTTATCCAGATATTTGTGAGGTGTGATGCTAGGGTTTCTATTGTCTTTCTGGGAAAACTCTAGCTCTTTGGTTCTAAACTAGCCTTTGATTTCTTCTTTCGTGGGGTTCCAAGGTCTCAACATTCCTTTCTAATGGCTCGGTGGTCTTCTTGTTTCACTCATTCTTTTCTCATGCACTCTATCTCACCTACTCAGTCCTCTATTGTTCCTCTTAACACGACAACAGAACCGTTTGCTGGTTTGCAAATTCTCTCCTCTACTACCTAAGTTGTCGACCCAAGGTTCATATATTTCAGGCTACCAACAAAGCCTCTAAAACTATCGACCCTCCTAGTAAACTAGAAGGCAAAACAATACACAGAATGCATTGCGTAGTCTCACCTGAGATAGATTTATATGGGTGGTTGTAGGACTCAGGTGTTTACATCCTAGGATTGAGTATGAGATAGGGGTTTGTTAACCAGAGCCATGGACTATGAGATATGAAGGTAATCTACCTATTCCTCATGGATACACATATCCATTACATAGTTTACTTCTTGAGAAACATATTCGTGTTCCATAACAATATATTAACTCATTTATCAAGCATAACAATAAAATGTTGAAAGAATGTAAAGATATTCATACATTCATCACATTACATAGATATTACCGTGGTTCACCCCTTCCTGGGCTACATCCACAAATACTTGGCTCTTTTCTCTTTTATTATGGTATTTCTGCATTCTTGGCGCTGCGCGCTTACAATTCCCCTCTTATGGGTAAGATCTATATGAGGTGAACTAGATTGCACTAGGCTCTACAACCCGAGAAATAATCCTCAGATATACCTTCTCTCCATTCTATCTCACAAGCTTACAAAAATAGTACATAACAGTATTGCATAATGCCTCCATTCATGTATTACTCTCATGGAATGTTATAAGAACTCGAACCCTTACAAAATAGTAAAACTTACTGTAAAAACGTCAACCTAATATATATAACTCAATCAACCAACAACAAACCTCTAAATGATACCTACATATCTATATTTATACATTTCAGGCTCTTCAGACTTCTTACTGAAAATTACCAAAACCCTAACCCTACTGACATTAGCTCTTCCTCCCATGCACATGTGTTGTTATTCCTCCAGCTGTCGCTTTCCTTGTGCATGCTTTCTTGCATGCACGCCTGTTGTTCTTTCTCCATCTGTTACTTCTATTTCTGCACGCTTTATTTCCCATGGTCGTTCTTCTTTACACTTTGGCTTGGTGCCAAAAGGGGGGGATAACCAGCTGTAATAAGAAAAAAATGTTAAATTGATATTTTTTGTTATTATTATTAAAAGTATTTCATTAATGAAAAGAGAATTAGAGTGTTCTTTACCTTCTTGAGTAGTGGAGGCAAGCAAGGTAGTTTCAAATGTGGCCATATGTTCATCTTCTTGTCTAGCCTCATCTCGATCTAGATGCTTTGGAGTTGAAACGTAAAGGTTATAATTAATACACCATTTTCAATTAAATATTTTTAATTGTAGTCCATACTACATTTTTTATAACACATGAAATACCTCCAGTACCGAGCCACACACCACCTTCATTGGGTGGCACTCTACCATCAGTAGGTTGTGTTCCTCTAGTGAGGAAACTTGTTTCGTCATTCATTGACTTCTTAAAACAAACAAACACATGACTTTGTGGCCAGAAATAATAATCAATAGATTGTACAATTAATTAATTACAAATAGTGTTCGTTGATTTTATTTAACTGTGTGTCGTTTTAAGTGTTGGAAGGTTGTGTTTCCCCCAAGATTTTTATGTGTTCAACCACACCTTGAAATTCATGCTTGAAAGAAACCTTGAGGTCTTCCTATGTTGGAGCTTCTTTGAACTCCATGCCATGCGAATTTTCATAACATTAACTTTGCTTCTTCTCTACAATTAAATTAAAATTGTTAACAATATACTATTTGGATGCAATTGATTTTTTTATACTTACAATTCATAAGACCAGTTTCGAGTAACCACCTGGGCCAAGTTTATGTTTCTTTCAATTCTATCCTTGGTGGTTTTGGATGTGTCTAGGAGCCTATATTGAAAAGTTTCAAATACGTAATTAGATGTCACAATGATGATAAAGCATCATAATTACATTATTAGAAGTGTCACATACCTTCGTGAGTCGAGGGGCGTCTTTCCTTATTTTCAGAGCATATTCTTCTTTGCGTCTTCTTGTAGGGCCTTCCACTCCCTCTCAGGAATCATTGGGGGAGGCTCATACTTAGGTTTCTTTTGCAGATGAACCCTATATTGGTCCCACTGATATTTTAAATATGCACCTCTTTTTTAGGAGACTCCGTATTTACTGAAGGAGCCCTCATCGAACAAGCCAACCAACTTGTTAATGAGATCATATTTTAACTTGGAACTTTGTCAATTCCACCTTGTGCATATGGTGGGCCCAAAGATATCCAATTTAAATTCATTCATGCATTTATAAAATGTGTTCTACAAAATGATATTATCATTAGTTTAAAATAATTGCATATTATATGTAAATTTCAATTAGATTGTACATAATAATTAAAGCACATCTTAAATACCAGGAAGATTTTCTATTTTCATATGGATGAACTCATCGTTTACCAAAAAGGTAACATTTAGTGTGCCCATGCTAATGAAACGGGAAGATACAAGAAATCATGCTTCAAAATGTGAAAAGCCTTGCTCTGCATCAACATCATCTTGTGCACATTCTGGCATGTGCTCTTCGGGGTCGGGTGTATAAGTATCGACATTGACCTTGGAGGGTATATCCGGTTTGAGTGATTGATGTGCTAGTATGAATGACTAGCATGCCAATATGATGTTTTTTTGGTGTAGAAAAAACACAGGTACCAACAAATGATTTCGTAGCATGATCCTGGGGATCAAAATCCTACAAACAATCCTGTAAACATAAAGATTTTTTATAAAGGACTTGTACGAGTATAAAAATTAAAATCCAAAATAAATAAATATCTTTCTTTCCCTGTAGCTTTGAATTTTGTTCATCAAGACTTTAATTCTTTCCTTCTTCTTTTGTGTCTGTGGCTGAATCTCAATCAAAGAAGCAAGCTCGATGTTTGATTTTCTCAGAAGCTTCTTTATTGTTTGGATTGTGTTGGGGGAGGAAAGAAAATCATGAGTAATATCTTCCTCTATATAATCTATGGACAACTCTAAGGTTGTTGGCTTCCCCCTGTCACCCTGGGACAATGGTGTTTTCAACAAAAGCAATATCAATATAATAATTAGAAAAAAATGAAGAAAATCAAATGTATGCAAAATATTGTTACATAAAATCATTTTAGTGGATGATCTACTTGTAAAAAACATAACATAAAAATATTTACAACTTTGAGGAGTGATCCTAATGTGGTAGAAAAGAAAGGATCGATATTATCATTAAATGTCTTTCCATATGAGTTTTTAGTTCTAGTTTAGAGGATCATATTGAAGACAATGTATGTTTCTTGTCTCTATTAGTAAATGATAATCATAAAATATAAGAGTCATTACTAACAGGTTGGGTAAAATAGTATATGTACCACCCTCATAATAACAACATATGTATCTACTTGATTCAAATTGTAATCAATCAACAACTCTTCCCATGCAACTATTGATGTTTTTGCACAAACGAATACATGACTTCCTTCACGCCCCTCAAATACGCAGTTGGGTTGCTTATTTGTGGTCGTGGGTCGTGTATTGTTTATAAACCCCACAATATTCCCTGTTTGTTTTGGGATGATATCAATATACATAGATGCTCCTTTATTTTTATCATTGTCTTTTAGTTGCATATAATTTGCAGCCACACCATATCTTTGCATACATTTTGTATATTGTACTAGTCATATCCAATGTTTGTATATGTAACAGGGTCATGCATACTCCATCAATTCAGTTATTTCCTTGTAATAGACCTTTATTCCATCCATGGAAAATGGCCCAAAACCATGTAATGTCATTGGATAAATCCAATATATCCTTTCGTTGACACAAAAATCAATGTTTATTTGAGGAAGATCCTTCGATACCCATCATTTCACTAGATGGTTGTGCCTCAAGGGAACCTCAATATCATCTATTCTATCATCATCATAAGAACATGACCCCCCGTTAGCAAGAAATAATTCCATGCATCTATGGAATTTTCTTATGATCTTCTCACATCTAGTTGATCTCCGTCAGTTAGACCTACTAGATATCTCACTTTCCTCTATTCTAGATGAACTTCCCTCACTCGACGAAGATAGATCTAACAAATGCTTGTTTGGTTGTATATCCTATAACAATCCATCAAATGAGAGGAACAATTAGCGAGTTCCATAAGGGTTGTGATGAAACATCTTGAGGAAACCACAAGAATATAATAATACAACTTACAAGTGGCATAAACAACTATGTGATGTAATAATATTGAACCTCCAATATTATATAGTGGTTTTCTTTTGTTTTTTAGGTAAATAATAAACTATTACAACAACAACAATAAGTTCCATTTTTCAAATAGTTTATTCTTTATTGCAACGACATGCAAGAACATCATCAACAACACAAAATATTATTTATATTCACTCTGCAACATTCCACCAGTCATTTCCACCATTATCCCCACCATGTATAACCTCCATACAACATCAATAGCCTCTATAGAACATGTATGGAGAACATGTGGAAAACACCAATAATTAGCCTCCATTCCTCTAATAAACTCTACAAATATTTGTAATGAATAAGTTCATGATACATGTTGTGGTTTGTCCATCTCCCATTTCCTTGGAACATCCGCAAGAATGCACAATTTATCACACCCTCACACACAAATCAATATATTTTCAATGATAAATTGGGTCTCTTCCCACATGCATGTGGGAAGACTTGCCTTTATATGTGCCTAAATGACCACCATATAAGAGGAATGTTCCTCTCTAATGAGTGTGAGGAATATTTATGTATCACACTTATTAGAGAGGCACAATCCTCTTATATGGTGTTCATTTAAGAACATAGAAAGGAATTTCTTCCCACTTGCCTTTCTATGTGCCTAAATGACCACGATATAAGAGGATTATGCCCCTCTAATGAGTGAGCCACGTCAGTATTCCTCACACTCATTAGAGAGGCACAATCGTCTTATATTGTGGAAATTTAGGAACAAAGAAAGGAAACTTTTCTCACATGCCCGTGGGCGTAGTTTCCATGTGGCAAGTACATGGCAACTCTACCCACAAGCCTGTGAGCAAAGTTGTAGAATCTACAAATTTTCTCAGGGTCCTATGGGAACTCTTCCATTTTCATTTCAAGGTTGTAAATAAATAGGTAATTGTGTCTTTATCCTACTGTTTCAAGGTTGTTAATAGGTAACACCTTATTGCTCATGTTTTTCCATCTATTTTCTTCCCTTTTTTTTTGTCATTTTCTACATTTTTCTCACAAGAGTGAAAATTCCTATGTGACATATTGTGTCTTAGGTAGCCACACTACAAAAAAAAATCATGAATTAAACCTACTCATTTTCCACATGAGTATTTTTTTATCAGAGAAGTCCATACCATAATCTCTATCAATGGTACCTCAATTTTCAAGTTTAGTTTTTTAAAATTCATTATTTTTATTATACATCATTGTTCCTTGTGGTCTAAAATATAAGAGGGGAAAGGTGAGTGGATCTAGGGGACTTATTGATGCCTAGAATCCTATCTCCCATTTATACTCTTATTTTCATTAACCTTCACTCTATTGAGCCTAGCCCATAGTCTAAATTGGGGAGAAGAGGGGTGGATGAAACCAACTTCTAGATCTAAGACATTACTTCCTACATTATGGGAAATTTGTCCCCCACAAAAGAAGTTGGTTTAGGACTCTTTCTAGCTATAATTCACTCATGAAAAGAAGAAAAAATTGAATGGAAAGTAGGAGTTTATTTTTGGGAAAGAGAGAAGAGAGGAAAATAGATTTTTTTCTTTGAAACATAAGGCCTCCATAATATGTGATGGAACAACCATGAAAAGAATCCATCAGAACCTTGAGAAGAGCCAATAACTAAGATTTATTTTTTTGGAGTTAAGGGATAATATCTTGGACCTTTCTATGCCCACTCTAAAGAGCACCAAAGGGAGGGACTTTTGAGCTATTTTTGAGCATTGAAATAATAAGTTTCCTTGTGTTGTGTGGGATAGGTATTGTGGGTACCAAATAATTGTTCTATTTAGAAGAAATTCACAGTGAGATACTTGGTTATTAATATTATTTCTCTTGATATGGAGAGTCTACCCTAATAATTATGCATTTCTCTTCTTGTCCCTGGTGGTATCATATCCTAGATAGGGGGTGGTACCCACAAAGCACTACCTAGAATTGGGTGGAAAATTGCTCTGTCTTATTTAGTTACTTGGTGTTTAGTTTTCAACATAGATGATTTCTTCATGTTTGTTCTTCAATAGAGACACCTTTTCTTTTGGATTCCTATCCCCAACTCAGGATGACTTGCTATTTATATTTGGAGCAACAAGTATATGTTTGGGTGGAACATCTTCCCTCTACAACCAGTTGCATATTTTCTTGACAAGATAAGTGTTTTTACCTATGTTCACTATTTTTATTCATGGGTTTTAATTGTTGTGCATATTACTCTATTATTTGATCAAATCAATGACTATTGTGCATGTTTAATAAATTGCATTCATGATTTTAAATCATTTTTTTAGATGCATGGACATTTTTATCATGTTGCACATATTTAAATTAATGGGTATCAAAACTTTTAGTTGGGTTTACCAGTGGGGGTGATACACCATAAGTGAAAACTACATTGAAAATGTGCAGATAGATGTGGTACCACTTTATGTGTGTGGAGTGTTTGGTAGCCCCTACATGTACACAAGGGACATAATCTTCACGAGGTGAAAAACCATTACTATCTGGTCAAGGATTGGAATTCCTTCAAGATCAATGCGCTCAAAGGTAAATCCAAAATATCTTTGGTAAGTGAAAACCAAGAAAAGATATTGATTATTCAAGTAGGAGTTTTTTATTGCTCTTCTCAAGATAGAATCAATAAGGACATGAATTGGTAAAAGTAAAGGAATTCCTAGAGGGATGCACTAAAGAGAAGAAACACTAGTTGGAGGATCTTTTGTAGGAATACATAGAATTTTTACAATATCCTAAAGGGTTAGCACCTAAGAGGGAAGTAGATCATGAGATACAATTGTTGCCTTACCATCCATTACCAAGCATAGGTGTTATCACTTTAATTTCGCTCAACTACAACATTTGAGTGTCCATACCAAGAAACCTCACTAATTCATATATAACTCAATAATATAACATATTACATAATTTCATGGTTATTTTTTCATCCTACTAAGTGAGCTCAAACCTTTAGTTGATCATTTTTGGGACCATATATCTTTTCATTTATTAGTTAGACAAGTTGTGTAGAAAATCCTTTGAGATAGACATGACTATTGTAAATCCATAATTGCAGCTACCCCATAGCACATTCATTCTTAAGGAATTTATAAAATGGCATAGTGTGGTGTACATAGCTAGTTCAAAATCCCATCTCATGAATGGTTGGTCCTTTGGCATCCCTAAAGGTCTCATCAAGCACATGCGATCCCACTTGTGAATTGTAAGAATTCATATATAAGGTTGTTCACCATTGAGTTCCAATTTTGTCTATAAAGGGAGCCATGGGCATGCATTATAAAGGAGGAAATTATTGTAGAGTTTTTTTGAAGGAATGATATTCAAGACCATAACTCTTACTCTCTCATTTCTTTCATTCTTTCCCTCTTACTTATGTGTTTTCCTTCCACCAAGGGGACATGCTTCCCATATTAATTGGAATTATAGATTGAGTGTAAAAGGAGGATTAAGGACCCTCCAAAGGAAATATTTGGATACCATAATATGCCAACAACTCTCATCAGGTGATATATTTTGTGTTTTATTTCTTTTCCAATGGATAATAAGTTGTGTATCGCTTCTTCCCCAAAAGAACTATTATCTGAATGATATGTTATTAAACTCATTGTTTAGTACTTATAATGCTTTCATGTTGCTTATAGGTTGATGTATTTACTCACATGCTTGTCGCACTTCCTTTCACTTATCTATTGTTAGCTTAAAAAATTTCTAATAAAGGGATTTTGTTCACAATTGTACCCAAAACCCCAACACATATTGGGAATTCCACTTTGGTTTTATATCCACTTATCTTGCTCCTAAGTTTTTTTTATGCTTAGTGTTGACTTTTGGTTGTATGCAACTTAGGTTAGCTTTCGTAATTTTCCTAATCACCTACAAAAAGGGGTAATTTTCTAAAAAATTCAATTCTTTTAATCCCAATGTTTTACACACATGTTATCCTATGTTATGCACAATTTGCACTAGATTTCCTTCAAGTTCTACACTATCCATGTAGGTTTTCCTTTGTAAACCCTACAAAACATATTTATGCATCAGGCACATGTCCCATGTATGCATCTTCTAATCTGCAAATAGTATGCCTATGGCCCAACCATATCATCAAAATGGATGCTTCTGCAGAGTTACAAATTAACTCTTTGTAATTTCTCTTGATATGAGATTAATCTCCTTCCATGTGTATTGATTACCATGAATGAAATTGATTTATGCAAATCTAGTTTCACTACTTGGTTTTCCTGCTATGGAAAGCTAACACTAATGCTAGCTATGAATTCCAATGCACTCTAACATTGTATTCCAATCACATGAGAACTCTATCTTTAGATTTGGTTTCAAGAATTGCTACTTGCAATACCAATTAAACAAAAAAAACTATGTTTACACAAATTCAACCGAACACTCCAAATTTGTTTGTTAACTGAGTGTATAATATACTATTTAAATGTGCCTACATAACACTCTATCTCTTCAATATACATTTATACACCTTCATTGTGGATGGTGATAGTTGAAATTCTACATCAACACTATGGATTGTAGCAATGTGGCATGCGATATAATCTTCCAAGGTGGTCCCTACTACCATGTAACATCAAGCATATAAATTCATAGACCCTAATGTGTATTGTTGTAGTTAATGCGTAATTTACATGGTCTCAAGGGTGAATTTTTATGGCATGTGATCACAAAACAATTCAAATAAAGGGGAATGTGGAAACTTCTAAGTTAAGTCCCATAATCTAAAAATAAGAAAAATCCACTTGCTCTATCCAACTAGTGAATTAATTAAAGGGAGTTTTTTATTTATAGATTGTCGTTTCCAATAAATATAAGCATACATACACTATCCCACAGATCACTGTTGAGTATGCCTTGAGTGCAAGTGTTAACAATGTTAGGAATCGAGGGGATTACAACTAGTGATGTAATTAACAAGAATGTTGCATGTATATATCATTTCAAAACCCAATGATTCCATAAAAGAGAAATGAACTATAGGTAGAGTGATTAGGGATTAATTTAAGGGGGTGTTATAATTGCTTGCCACCATAATGAAAACAAGGATATACACACAAAAACTACTCATAATAGACACATACAAACTCAATCACACACCATAAATAATTGAATTTACCTTAGAAACCTAGATGGGAAAACCAACGAAGATGGCTTATGTTTATCCTCATTAAATATTACAATCTAGAGTTATACACTATAACTCAAAGAATTTGTGTATTGTTACTCATTGGTGGTACTTTTGTAGATGGTGGTTCTAGCTCAAAGACAATATTTTCCACTTGTGGATAGGTTCAAACTCCTCTTAGTTCATTTATATATGAGCATATTTATTCATTTTGAGTCCTTAGTCATTTATGCTACTACCCCCTTCTTCCCATGCTTCCATTTTTTTCCATCTCGTGTGTTGTTATTTCATCCTTCAAGGCATCCTCTATGATAATGTTTCCTTGGAATGGCAACCATCAAGTGGTTCAGTTCATCTTCTTGTGGGAAAAAATGAGATCTTTGGCCTTTGGTCTTCAAGTAGATTGCCAATGGTCTTCAAAATATTCCAATAATTTTTCCTTTTTACTAAGTTTTGAGGAGTTATTTTAGATCCATTTTTTATAAGACCTCCATTCATAAGTGTTTCCTCCCTAAAAGATTCAACTCAAAGGCACAACATGATATTATACTCCAACACATTATATTCCTGTAAACCTTGAAAAAATTCCATAGAACAAGGTAGGTAGATATATGGAATGCAATAATTGTTGGTTATCCTGGATTCTTTTTTCTCCAATAAGCCTTTTCATTATTCAATGAAATGTGTGTAGTCTTAGGAATAAAACCCAACTCAATCATTGTGGTTAATGCTCTACATGCATGTTCATATTTATTGGTCCTATAATAAGGTAAGTAGATCAATTCTTATGTAATAAAATTTGATTTGAATGTAATTCTTTTGTGGGAAACGGTCTTGTTGAAATGGAATGGAATTATTGCAAGATAAAACCCACAATTTGAGGTCAAACCATACTATATAGAAAATACTTTTGTAATACCTTTTAATTTCACCTACATTTTAACTATGTGGCATATTTGGTTGTCCTGGGAATAAAACCCAACTCAATTACCTTGGTTAATGTTTCATCTAAATGTCTAAATTTATTGACTCTGGAACAAGGTAAGAAGATTCATTATTATGCAATAAAAAAATTGACTTGAGTGCAATATTGTAGTGGGAAGTGGTATTCTAGAAATGTAATGCAATGATTGTTGGTTGGTATATAATTAGTAAATACTTGTTGGTAATGAAGTGTAGAAAGTACTTTGTCCATGGTGACTTACTGAGGTTGTTTAATTTTTCAATGAGACGAGCCTTGCTAGTAACTGAATGCAAGATTCCAACACCTTAATAAAAAATCTTTCTACTAATTGTTCAAAACACGGTGTAAACAATATGTTGGGTCATTGAATGAAATTGTATGATTTTTTTTTTTTAGGGTGGTGGAACTCATGTGACGAAGGAATCCTGTTGACGGGCGAAACAGTCCATCCGTCAACTGGGAGAGTGGAACCGGTCCGGGGTTGTCTAAATAACCCAAGTCGTTTGGAATGGACCACCCTGACGAGTTTAATGGCTCCGTTGGCCGCTCTAAGGTCTCCTAAAGAAACCAAAGAGAAAAGTGGATCTGAGCTAAGAGATCTGAACTAAGGAAACTAGAAACTAATAAAAATTAACTAAAACAAACTAACTAACTAAATAAAAGAAATCAAACTAAAATAGAGGAAACTAGAAACTAATAAAACAAATAAAGGAACTAATATACTAAATTATAAACTATGCTAACTATTCTATCTACAAACTACTAACTATTCTTATAATAACTCAAATCAACTATCAAATTATCAAGTTAATAATAGTTTATTCACAAATATACATTACATACAATCTACAGATTTGAATAAACCTGTGAAATCAATTTGCTTGCTATCCCAAGACAACGAAAGTAACTCTTTTTTGGTCTTTTATAATTTATGAATAAGAAAATAAACTAAATGAAATTAAACAAATCAAAATTATATCTATATTAAACTATTTAATGAAAACAGTAAACTAGATACTAATTGACCTGGAAACGCTCCAAGTCTGCCCTGCGTATGATGACTTCTAAGCTGATTGGAGGAGGGAAACTCACACCAGTTAAGCCCTTAAGCTTCTCGGAAATGATCAGCTATAATGCTTCCTGAAGTATTATTACAAGACAAACAAGACATAAAATATTATCATAACAATTTTTTGATTATAAATTCCTGCAAAAGGGGAAACCTATTGTGCAACAAACTTATATATTACAATTCAAATTATGAAGAAGACAAAGCTATCATTCACTAAAAAGAATTGATAATTGTTATTCCTTTTATCGATTTAGGAAGAAACAAGATATAGATAACAACAATACGATTATATCATTTGCATGTGATTCAGATAGCTAACGCAATACTAAACCATAAACAAGCTGATATACAAAACGTAGAACAAAGTGTTGATATATTGAAAAGCGGAAATTTATGACAAAACACCAATTCTGCTCCAGTTTGAATCAGAACTCCATATCCTTCTTCTCCCCAACTGAGGATGATCGATTATTACAAAACCAAAGGTTTATATAAGTTTTCTCACAAGGTAAAACATCCTTGTGAATAATAATAAACAGTTTTACACAATCTAGGAATAATCCCAAAATCTCCTAAACTAAGAAATTGAAATGCAAGTAGAAATCTTTGAGATATCTTCCAACTGCTCCTCATGTCCATCACCAATTCGAATTTGCCTGTATTAGACATAAAGATTAAGTTAGGAGTATTTTATTTAGAAAATAATAACGACAAAATGGCTCTATAGACTCAGCTACAGAATCACCTGATTCTATAGCTGGTCTAGAATAGTAAACAAGACCAGATCAAATCAAATCATATCGAATCCAATCCTCTTTTAATAATCAAATGATTTAATAAAATTAATACTTTAAATCAAATCAAATCCAATAGGATACAATCGGGACAGAGTATGAATAATCTGTTTGCAATAAGCACAAAACTGAGTCGAATCATAACAAAAATGCTTCATGAATGCCATCAATGGTAACCCATACTGTACGGAATTGCAAACAATGATTATCAATTAGCATATCGTTCAACCTTTTCCAATATAGAAAACTGTAATAATTTTATGCGTAACCATATCCATAGAATCCCACCATAGATCTCGTTTGCAGAGCTTCGAACAGTTCACAGGCATAACCGTATAACCTAATTATAGTAGGATGATGTCAATCAATGAAATAGCATCATTCGTATTGGAATATCAACTCAAAATCTTTTTTGATCGATCACCACACAGTCAACAGACAGACGCGGTAAAATCGACATGATTCATAAATCCATATGAATCTTTACTAAATCAATTATAGAAGTGAAACCGAAACTTTTAAACAGAATCCAATTCAAGCATTAATGAAGATCGAATGAGCCGCAATCAGTTATGCATCAACAAAGAATTA
>ML781968.1:524365-536448 GCA_009831015.1 Picea engelmannii | reverse complement strand
ACATGATTGTGGCACTTGATTCATGATGGAGACATATAATGAGTGATATGATACATTGTTTGGCATGTTGGTAGATGCACATGGTTGGCATATTGGTGGATGCACATGATTGGCATAATTGGTAGATGCACATGTTGGCATATGGTGGCTACATTTAATGGATGATATATTTTGGCACATTGTTGATGTACATGGGTGTTGTGCATGGTGGGAACATTTTGGTACATGATGTACTTGCTGGATATATTGTTCATGATTCTCTATTTCATTGTTGACATATCTTTTGATGTATGGTATAGCACAAGTTTGATGCATGAATAGGTCCAAGGATCGTCATATGGTAGCATATTGTTCATCTTGTAGAGAAGATAGGGGGAGACATACCCTTAGGGGGAGTCATTCTTCTTCTCATGATTCTAGGAGGAGATATTTATCAGATGCATACCTAGAAAAGAGCTCTATATTTAAAGAAAGAGCATAGAGAAATAATTCCATGTGATGCAGGAGCATCGCCCACTCATCAAGCGAGCCAGGGCATGGAGGCAAAGGAACAGCTGGACAACGCCAGCATTAAAATTTTGGAACATTGTAATATGGCTGCGCCAAACATTAATACTTGATGTGATGAAGCGCACTTTGTATATGTAACGGACCTTGAGCGGATAAGCTCTCGTCCTTAGGTAGCTGAGGCATTTACTTAAATTTAATGCAAGTAGATAGAATAATTAACTGTATATTAGACAGTTTAGCTTTCGAGAGGGAAAACAGAGTATAGACACCCTCCCTTGTATCATTTGTATTATCATCAAGCATTAGCATTGAGAGAAGAAGAGAGAGCAGAGCAGAGAGTTGTGAAGAAACCTCCATGTACAGATTGAATTAATAGGAAGATCTTTGATTCAATCCCATGGACGTGTTTGATCTCTGTGTGTTGTTGATATTATGCTTATGCATGTTTGCTTCTTTCTATGCTTATCTTTTATATGCTGCTTATGTGACTGCATACCAGGTTCGAAACCTGAGAGAATGAGGAGATAGAGTTTCAATTGTTTCTCTGCTTGAGCCAGGATATTCCTGCATAGAGTGCAGTCGAATTCCTCCGCATAGAGTGCGTCGAGGAGGCCAAGCAGTTGAAATTTTGTTCTCTTTCGCCCAGAGTTTGGATTTGAGGTATTCGAGCCGTGCAGGTGAGTGCAGGTCAAATTTGAGTCTCAATAGCAATTCTGAGAAGGGGAAGTTGAAGCTGTTGCGAGCGTGGACGCACGGGACCCAGAAGACTTCAACACTTTTGGAAGTGATTGAAGACCGAGCACAAGGAGCGTGTTCGAGAAATCCTTGAAGGAGTCTGAGTTGAAAAAAAACTTAGGAGGGATATTTCCTTTGGTTCGCTGTGAAGTTGACCCCTGCGGAGGTCTCACAGAACAAAGGTGGTGAATGGGGAAACTCTTCAAGAAGAGAATTGACGACTTGAATTGTCGTGGAGAATCACCAAGATTGCGACCTGATTTGTGGGTCAGATGTATCGGGAGTTCGCGACGAAAGATTCTTGTTTCTCGTAGAGTGAGGTCACGAGGATGTGAAACGCGACGTCCCGGAACGTTTTGCATGGTGTACGTCGGGATAGATGATGTGACAGGTGGTCTCGGGATAGCGGATCTCGGGGGTTGGAGACCTCAAGTCTGATCTCGGGAGTGGCGATAGCGCGAGGTCGCGAGATTTCCGAGTCATCGGCATCTCGGCACTTCGGGTCTCGGAAGTTGAGAACTCGAAGACATAGTGACGCTAGTCGTGAGTCGCTATAGCGCGAGGTCCCGATATACCGAGACATAGTCAATGTTGACCAGAAGTATCAGGTCTCGGAATCCGAGAGTCCAACTCCCGGTTGCGGAACTGGCGAAGTCGCGAGGTTCGATCTCCCGATTTCTCAAGGGAGAATCACGAGGTAGTGTTCCTGTGGGTAAAGAACTCCCGTGGGAGTTGGAAGAGCATTGACTCTTCGGGCCGTGGAGAAAGAGAAGGTCCTGGTGGGGCGACCGTGCCGTCGAGGGTGCGGGTTGCGTCAGAGTGGTATCAGATCCCTGAAGTCTTGTCTGTATATTGCAGGTGAGAGAAGGGAAGGAGAAAGGAAAATACTCTGATACTCACGACTTGCGTCAGAGTGGTATCAGAGCTAAGCTATGAAAATTCTCTTTGTTCAGGTAGCAGAGGGAAGAAGATTTCATAATGCCGCCCAGAAGAGAGAGGCCATCACCTGATCGGGAAGACAGGGATGCCCGAAGAAGGGGTAGGCCAGCAGGTAATGCTGAAATGGAGCGTCAGATACGAGATCTCAGGGAAAGACTCGAATATATGGAGACCACCCAAAGGCGTGGAGCCGACGTAGGAGAGTTCAACGATCCTGAGATTGAAGAGGAAGCTGGACACGATGCTGAAGAGATCTCAGCAGAATATGCCTCGACAGAGAGGTTGATCAAAGCCATTTCGAGGATGAGCTCGAAGACGAATATGGAAATTCCCGTCTATGAGGGAAGTCTAAATGCTGAGGAGTTGCTGGATTGGATCCGAGCGCTCGACACCTACTTCGATTATGAGGATATCAAAGAGGATAAGAAAGTAAGACATGCTGTCACCAAGCTGAAGGGACACGCAGCCTTATGGTGGGACGAGCTGCAGGCGGACAGGCGTTCCAAAGGAAAACAGAAGATCAAAAGCTGGGATCGGATGATCGCCAAGATAAAGGCGAAGTTCATTCCGAGGGATTACCAGATCACTCTGTTCAGGCGCATGCAGAACCTGAGGCAGAAGCTGATGACGGTGAAAGAGTACACTGAAGAATTCTACAGGCTCAACATTCGAGCTGGTCATCGGGAGAGTGATGACGAAAAAGTAGCGAGATATCAGAATGGTCTCAGGTATGACATTCAGGATGAGCTGAGCATGCTGACCATCCGCATTGTTGAGGATGCATACCAAATGTCTCTGAAGGCCGAAGAAAAGTTGAGCCGCAAGCAGGGTCAGCGAGGCCGAGGCCGTAGCCAACTTAGAGGCAAGGTAGTTGCCACGAAAGACTTCCAAAAGCCTAAGGAGGATTGGAAGGGACCTCAGGGTAAAGCTGAGAGAGGTGATACCTCACAGCAGAGGCAGCAAAATACTGAGCCGAGGAGGCAACGACCGGATCAGCAGGGAGACTACGCTGATGCCAACACTTTTCCTCGTACCCGAGGTAGAGGAAGAGGTAGAGGAGGAGTTATCACATGTTTCACGTGTGGTAAAGACAGTCATAAAGCCGTGGACTGTCTAGAGAGGAAAATGGACGGAGGAAGAACTCACATCACTGAGGCGCAGAGACGCGATGTTGAGTCAGAAGATGCTAACAACGGAAGATCGCTTGGGATGCATAAGATCCTTTTGACACCTGAGAAAGAGTGGACAGCTCAGTACAAAGGAGCAGACTGTTCAGGACGGCCTGCACAGCCAGGGACAGAAAATGCAAAGTCATCATTGACAGCGGGAGCACTGATAATCTCGTTGCAGCTGAGATGGTCGAAAAGCTGGAGCTGGAAACGACTAAGCACCCGAGTCCATATAAGGTCTTGTGGCTACAAAAAGGACACCGGGTAAGTGTCACTAAACAGTGCTTAGTTAAATTTAAAATTGGGAATTATCATGACGATATTTTGTGTGACGTCATTCCCATGGATGTATGTCACATACTGCTGGGTAGACCATGGCAGTATGATAGAAATGTTGTTCATGACGGGAGGATGAACACATACACCTTGGAGAAGGATGGGAGACTCCATAGGTTGCTTCCGATAAAAGATAAATATGAGGAAGTAAAGCCGGAGGTAAGCAACACGATACTCCTCATGAGTGGGAAGGAGCTTCTCACAGAGCTGGAGAAGGATGAAGATCCACAATTCTTTGTTGTCAGGAAGCCGCGGGTTGTCTTGACAAGCACAAGAGTGGACGACTTGCCGGAGGAGATTCAGGAACTGCTGGGAGAGTTCGCTGACATCATTGTGGACGAACTACCTCGTTCGTTGCCACCAATGAGGAGTGTGAGTCATCATATTGACCTCATACCCGGAGCGAGTTTACCAAACAAGGCAGCGTACAGGTTGACACCTCAATAGAACGAGGAAGTCAAAAGGCAGGTTCAAGATCTGCAGGACAAGGGACTAGTGAGGGAGAGTCTTAGTCCATGTGTTGTTCCGACAGTACTAAGTCCAAAGAAGGATGGAGGCTGGAGGATGTGTACAGACTCCAGGGCGATTAATAAGATCATCATCAGGTACAGGTTTCCATTGCTGACGATGGATGACTTGATGGATTTCCTGAGCGGGGAAAATTATTTTTCGAAGATAGATCTCAAGAGAGGATATCATCAGATCCGGATGAGAGAGGGAGATGAGTGGAAAACAGCATTCAAAACAAACGAGGGTTTGTACGAATGGCTGGTCATGCCGTTTGGCTTGACAAATGCACCCAACACTTTTATGAGGCCGATGAATGAAGTCCTACGGGAATTCATTGGCAAATTCGTGGTGGTGTACTTGGACGACATATTGATTTTCAGCAAAACCAAGGCTGAGTATTTGAGGCATTTGGCCATTGTGATGAGAAGGTTACAGCAGGAGAAGCTGCTGATCAATTTGAAGAAATGCTCGTTCATGCAGACGGAGCTCATATATCTGGGTTTTGTAATCTCGGCAAATGAATTGAAGATGGATCCTGAGAAAGTGAACGTAATCAGGAATTGGCCATCGCCAAGAAATGTTTTTGAGGTACAGAGCTTCCATGGTTTGGCCAGCTTCTACAGGAAATTTATTCGGAATTTCAGCGGAATTAGAGCTGCAATGATGGATACTGTGAGAAAGCGGCATAAAAATTTTCAGTGGACAACCGAGGCTGAAAAGAGCTTCAATTTGTTGAAGCGGAAGATAACTGAGCAGCCAATTCTGGTGCTGCCAAATTTTCAGAAAACCTTCCAAGTGAAGTGTGATGCCAGTGGGTATGCTGTTGGAGGGGTCTTAAGTTAGGATGACAGGCCTGTGGCATACTACAGCGAGAAGTTGGATGATGCCAAGCTGAAATACTCCACGTATGACAAAGAATTCTATGCCATTATCCAGGCATTGAAAAAGTGGAGGCATTATCTCATCCCCAAGGAGTTTGTTCTCTACAGTGATAATCACGCATTGCAGTTCGTGAGTCAGCAAGAGAAGCTGAACCAGAAGCATGCAAAGTGGGTGGAGTACATGCAGAATTTTACATTTGTGATAAAGCACATTTCGGGGACTGCGAACAAGGTGGTTGATGCCTTGAGCAAGAAATGTTTATTACTGCAGGAATTCAGAGTCAAGACTTTGGGTTTTGAAAACCTGAAAGATATGTATGCAGGTGACGCAGACTTTGGTGAGGCATACGAGGCAGCCGAGAACCCAGTTCTCAGGGATAGGAGTTCGTGGATTGACTACCTGATCCAGGATGGATTGTTGTTTAAAGGCAATCAATTGTGCATTCCAGATTGCTCTATGAGAGAGAATTTGGTGAAGGAGAAGCACAACGGAGGCTTAGTAGGTCATTTTGGACATGACAAAACGTTCGCCAAGCTGAGCGAATCTTATTATTGGCCGGGCATGCGGGCAGATGTTAAGCGGTTTGTTGACAGGTGTCGGATATGTCAACACGCAAAGGGCTGAAAACAAAACACAGGGTTCTATCAGCCGTTGCCCATACCAGAGAGGCCGTGGGAAGCCATTAGTATGGATTTTGTTTTGGGATTGCCAAGAACTCAACGAGGAGTTGATTCCATTTTCGTAGTGGTGGACAGGTTCTCGAAGATGGCACATTTCATACCGTGTCATAAGACCAGCGATGCAACACACATCGCCAATTTATTTTTTAAAGATATTGTGCGACTACATGGATTGTCGAGAAGCATAGTCTCGGATCGGGATACCAAGTTCATAGGTCATTTCTGGAGGACGCTATGGAAGAAGTTGGGGACTGACTTAGCATTCAGCTCAGCATCCCATCCGCAGACATATGGGCAGACGGAAGTAGTCAACAGAATCTTGGGAGATCTGTTGAGAAGCCTGGTGACGGAGCATCACACCAGTTGGGATCAAATCCTACCACAGGCAGAATTTGCGTACAACGATTCAGTGAATCGGAGTACAGGCAAAAGCCCGTTCCAGATTTTGTATGGAACACAGCCGAGAGGAGTATCTGATCTTAGGGAGTCAAAACAGATTGAGACTAGCAGCGCGAGGGCTGAAGAATTCGCTGAGGCAATGCAGGAACTTCACGCGGAGGTGAAGCAGCGATTGCAGAAATCGAATCAGGAGTACAAGCGTAGAGCCGACCAGAGGAAGAGGCAACTTCAGTTCGAAGTTGGAGACATGGTCCTGGCGCACCTGAGGAAAGAAAGGTTCCCAAGGGGAACATACAACAAGCTCAAGATGAATAAAATTGGACCGTGCCGAATCCTGAGGAAATTTGGCGAGAATGCATATGAGCTTGGGTTGCCCGAGGGCATCGGGATATCTCCGATTTTCAACATTTTGGATTTATACCCATATAAAATTGAATATGCAGGGGCTGGAAATGTTGAGGAACTAGTGGTCCAGTGGCAGAAGCAGTTGCCAGTTGCACAGAAGCCACAGATGGAGTGCATACTGGATAAAAGAGCCGGTAAGAAGACCAGGAGAAGGCAATATTTTGAATACCTGGTAAAATGGAAGAACCACCCAGTGGAGGATGCCAGCTGGGAAACCGAGGCGGTAATACAGAAACATGGGAACACTGTACAAGAGCTCATGAGCAGGAGCCCATGAAATTTTTTGAGCCGAGGAGTATGATGCAGGAGCATCGCCCACTCATCAAGCGAGCCAGCACGTGGAGGCAAAGGAACAACTGGACAGCGCCAGCATTCAAATTTTGGAACATTGTAATATGGATGCGCCAAACATTAATACTTGATGTGATGAAGCGCACTTTGTATATGTAACGGACCTCGAGCGGATAAGCTCTCGTCCTTAGGTAGCTGAGGCATTTACTTAAATTTAATGCAAGTAGATAGAATAATTAACTGTAGATTAGACAGTTTAGCTTTCGAGAGGGAAAACGGAGTATAGACACCCTCCCTTGTATCATTTGTATTATCATCAAGCATTAGCATTGAGAGAAGAAGAGAGAGCAGAGCAGAGAGTTGTGAAGAAACCTCCATGTTTAGATTGAATTAATAGGAAGAGCTTTGATTCAATCCCATGGACGTGTTTGATCTCTGTGTGTTGTTGATATTATGCTTATGCATGTTTGCTTCTTTCTACGCTTATCTTTTATATGCTGCTTATGTGATTGCATACCAGGTTTGAAACCTGAGAGAATGAGGAGATAGAGTTTAAATTGTTTCTCTGCTTGAGCCAGGAGATTCCTGAATAGAGTGCAGTCGAATTCCTCCGCATAGAGTGCGTCGAGGAGGCCAAGCAGTTTAACTTTTGTTCTCTTTCGCCCAGAGTTTGGATTTGAGGTATTCGAGCCGTGCAGGTGAGTGCAGGTCGAATTTGAGTCTCAGTAGCAATTCTGAGAAGGGGAAGTTGAAGTCGTTGCGAGCATGGACGCACGGGACCCAGAAGACTTCAACATTTTTGGAAGTGATTGAAGACCGAGCACAAGGAGCGTGTTCGAGAAATCCTTGAAGGAGTCCGAGTTGACAAAAATCTCAGGAGGGATAGTTCCTTTGGTTCGCTGTGAAGTTGACCCCTGCGGAGGTCTCATAGAACAAAGGTGGTGAACGGGGAAACTCTTCAAGAGGAAGAGAATCGACGACTTGAATCGTCGTGGAGAATCACCAAGATCGCGAACTAATTTGTGGGTCAAATGTATCAGGAGTTCGCGACGAAAGATTCTTGTTTCTCATAGAGTGAGGTCATGAGGATGCGAAACGCGACGTCCCGGAACGTTTTGCATGGTGTACGTCGGGATAGATGATGTGACAGGTGGTCTCGGGATAGCGGATCTCGGGGGTTGGAGACCTCAAGTATGATCTCGGGAGTGGCGATAGTGCGAGGTCGCGAGATTTCCGAGTCATCGGCATCTCGGCACTTCGGGTCTCGAAAGTTGAGAACTTGAAGACATAGTGACGCTAGTCGCGAGTCGCGATAGCGCGAGGTCCCGATATACCGAGACATAGTCAATGTTGACCAGAAGTATCGGGTCTCGAAATCCGAGATTCCAGCTCCCGGTTGCGGAACTCGCGAAGTCGCGAGGTCCGATCTCCCGATTTCTCAAGGGAGAATCATGAGGTAGTGTTCCTGTGGGTAAAGAACTCCCATGGGAGTTGGAAGAGCATTGACTCTTCGGGCCGTGGAGAAAGAGAAGGTCCTGGTGGGGCGACCGTGCTGTCGAGGGTGCAAGTTGCGTCACCATGGGGAGTGATGGTCTTAGAGCGAGCATGAGAAATGTATTTTCAACATTACATCAGATTGATATCCCTTGTTCAAAAGGGGAGACATTATTCAGTGAAAACAAGACAGGGGGAGTAGCCCCAAGAGGAGAATGGCCCTTTGCCATTGATTTCAAAGGGGGAGAGGTAATCACATTGATGTGATTGATGTCTATTGATGGGAGAGATTGATGTGGAGAGATAGTCACATTGACTATTGATGAAGAGCATGCCTTGTCTACATGTTGACATCAATAATTGGTAACTGGAGTTGACATCAATGTTGGTATTTCCATCAATGCCAAAGAAGGAGATTGTTGGATCATGTTGTCATTGATGCCAATGGTTTGATTTTTTGGGATATTGTTAGATCATATGTCATTGATGCAAATGGTTTGGTTTGATTGATGTCATTGATTGATGTCAAGTAATTGATTGATTGATGATTGATGAACAATGTATATGCCTTGATGAGAATGATAGATGTCCAAGTGGAAACCAATTGATAAAGATGTATCATTGATATGATGAATTGACGAACATGGATCAATGAGTTGTCATTGATACATGATGCATAGTTGATATATATGATGTTGTGGTGAATTGATGCAAAGATGAATCATTATTGTCATATCATGGTTGATAAGGTGCACAAATGGATGAACTCCAAAGTGGTCCCCTTATGGTGAAAACCCTCACGGGAAGACACTTTACAGATTGAGTTATCCTAGAAGAACGGTTGGAGGACCCATGATTGAATGTGGATTAATGAGATGAATATCAATGGAGCTGTTGGTGAAACTATCCTAGATGGATAATGCTTGACATGCCAGTTTTGGTGGTATGTGGAATGTCACATAGCTCCTCACGGTTTGAGAGTTATGGCTCTACGAAGTTGAAGGACCCCCACATGATGGCTTGAATCCCCAAAAGGTCAAAGAAGTCAAAGTCCTTGAAAAGAAGAAATCATTATTTAAATGATAAAGTAAAGTGAAAAAATCAAGAAAGATTATTTAAATGATAAAATGAAGTGACAAAATCAAGAAGGAATATGTAAATGATAAAGTATTGGAGAACTTTCTATTCATGGAAAGTGGTTAACCCTAAAATAAGGAAAATAGGTTAAGTGACCTAGAAGTGGGTTAAGTAACCTAAAAATAGGTTAAGTAACCTAGAAGATGAAAGTATAAATAAGAAGCTAGGATCTCTTGTAAAATGCACATTCGGTGAGAATCCTTTTTGTGGATCAATGGAGAGCTTCTTGTGAATATATTTTGAAGTATTGATGGAGAGCTTCTTGTGAGAGCATTGTATTGATGTGGATCTCTTGAGTGTGATTGAAGATCTATTCTAAGGAAGAGAGGAATAATAGGATCTCATTGATGCATCAAAGTTTCGGCAATGTCGGAGATCTTGACGACAAAATTCTCGGATTCATAGAAAACTCTATTTTCTGATGCCCATGTGGGATGTCTATGTATAGGGTGTGTGTACATGCAGGTTGGCTTTGTATAGGGTGAGTGTGGATGTGGGTTGACTGTGTACAGGGAGTGTGGAGTGGATAAAATCATGGATATTTGTGTTTGAGTTGGTTCCAAGCTCCTGGATGATGAGGCAGGTTCCATATCTGCATTCTATGGCCTCAGATCTATCACTCAGACACTGGTATGGTTACATTATTGTCTTGATGGATACTATTGTTTGATTTGTTGTGAATTCTTAGGGAATTCTTGGTATGGCTTCTATGATGTGGTTCAGTTTGGTTGATTTGGTTGATGGAGTGAGAAGCACTCTTGTGATTTAGTAGTGACATGAATGTTATGGTATACTAGTTGTTTATACATGATTGAGATAACATTCATATTGATTTGCTATGGAGCATGAGCAAGCTATTAGAGAGCTTGGATGTGTTGTGACTGGCTATGGGTCAGTTTGGATAGTGGAAGACATAAGAGAAAGTGATTGCAGGTTGTAGAGGATCTGAGCATGTGAAGAAAAGAAAAACCCTAGTTGCTCAGAAGCATACGCTTGTTGCATTATACACTGGCTGCATACACACGCGAGCTGTAGTGCACACATGGGCTGCACTACTGACAGGTCGCATACCTGTTGACATATTGATATCTGTTGAGGATTGTTGCCTCATCTCAGTTGGTGCTAAGGGTGTAATATGAGTCTTGCATTATAGAGCAATTGCTCTTATAGAGTTGTACTCTATTCAATTTTTGATGATAAACCTCAAGGATTGTAGTAAGTAACAAAAAGAAAATTGTACATACATCTTTTGTTCTTTGTAATCATTGTGGTTATGACTTGTTGATGATATATTGTTGATATATGTTGCTGATATGTGCTCACATCTAACTAGTTATAAATGAAAATAATGAGTAATGAATAAATGTTGAATGCTAATTGATGAGTTTTTGTGCAAGAGGGAAGTTTTGGGAAAAAGAGCCCCACACTCATTCATGTTGGAGCATATCCCTAACTTACATTAGTTTATACCTAGCCTATACTCCTAGATCTTGGTTAATACATTCATTTACACTTTATTTTACCTAATTTGGCCACATAGAGAAGAAGGGCGCCTCATCCCTAGATTTTAGGGAAAACTACTAATTTTAGATCAAGACTCAACTCTCGGTTCTTGATTTTCTTGTTTTTTCTTGATTTTCTTGATTTATTCATGATTTATTCCAACTCCCCCATGAAAAAACTCATCTATTATTAGGGAATGTGCACCTCCTCTTTGAGTGAGAGATTTATTCCTTAATTAATGATTTTTGCCTTTACTATTATTAGTAACTATGATTTTGGGTCAGTTAACTGAGTTGGAGCTGCTTCTCTTGTCAGTTAAGTGAGATTAAGTGAGATAATGTGCATAAATTAACTCTTGTGGAAATTAATGAGTGTGTGAAATGTATCTTTAGTGGTCTAGGTCGAACTATGTGGTCTCCCTTAGCTTATGACACCTATTTTAGCTATTTCTAGCTTTTTTTGACTAGAATTTCTATGTTGAAAATTCTATATATTCACCTCCTCTCTTCTTTTTTTAGGATGGTTGCTCATGTATATTCATTTTTTATTAATAAAATTCTATGATTTATGGAGCAAAAACTTTCTCTCATCTCTTGAATATCAGCAAATTGCATGTGTTCAATTTAACTAGAATTCTAGATCTATTGGGGTTTCTGTAGGAATTCTACAATTCATGATTTATTCCAACTCCCCCATGAAAAAACTCATCTATTATTAGGGAATATGCACCTCCTCTTTGAGTGAGAGATTTATTCCTTAATTAATGATTTTTTCCTCTTACTATTATTAGTAACTGTGATTTTGGGTCAGTTAACTGAGTTGGAACTGCTTCTCTTGTTAGTTAAGTGAGATTAAGTGAGCTAATGTGCATCACTTAAATCTTGTGGACATTAATGAGTGTGTTACATGTATATTTAGTGGTCTAGGTCGAACTATGTGGTCTCCCTTAACTTATGACACCTATTTTAGCTATTTCTAGCTTTTTTTTACTAGAATTTCTATGTTGGAAATTCTATATATTCACCTCCTCTCTTCTTTTTTGAGGATGGTTGCTCATGTATATTCATTTTTTAT
Source organism: Picea engelmannii (assembly GCA_009831015.1). Lineage (NCBI taxonomy): Eukaryota > Viridiplantae > Streptophyta > Pinopsida > Pinales > Pinaceae > Picea > Picea engelmannii. Next base: position 524,384 of record ML781968.1, on the reverse strand, counting down.
TAATATAATTCTCTGATTT